>JAUMHG010000072.1:4752184-4763047 GCA_032359395.1 Enteromius anoplus | reverse complement strand
TCAATGCACGCCAATATTCATTGGCCTTTTGTATAAAGCTCAAAGGCATTTGGTCTCTGGCGAGTTCCCATATGTAACGTCTCCGTTCCCTCCTTCAGGGAACGTGGGTTAGGTTTAGTAACCTAGACGTTTCTTTACTCACGACTTTTGCAAGGGAATTATGACCCCTTGATCATAATTTCCACATTAAGATACACACACTCACCACTGGAGCCAGAGTGTAAAATCAGACACCATCCTCAGTGCTGCCCAAACCGCAGAAACAAGTCTTGGATTGAGCTTTGTAAACCTGGTGAGTGAATAAATGCGGTGTTATTCTATAAAACAAAAACATTAAAGCAGTTAATCATGTACTACATACATCTCACTTTCTTTTTCTTTCTACAATTGTCCATGTTTGTGTTTCAGATAAACAGAAAATGTTTCTGTATCAAAAAACGACACGTATGACTCGATGAGTTTATAACAGCATGCAGGATGGTTATGTGATGATGTGCTATAAATAACAATGCTCTGTGCTGTATATTTGTAAAGGTTGAGGGTGTTACTGTATGGTGCTTAGTTGTGCACTTTTGACCAAACAGAAGCCCATGGACATAAATAGGCTATTACATGAACAGAAGTTCATCAGAAAACTCTTGCTCATGTTATTAATATTTCATTTTCATTAATTAGTGGCATAATGTTGATTACAACAAAAATACATTCATTTGTTGTTTTTCTTGATAAAGAAAAAAAAAGGGAAGTTACACAACCCTGAATATTCCTGTAGAAATTCTTAGCAAACAAGTTAAACACGAAAGGAAAGAAACCAAGTTCTAAGCAAGTGGACTTTAAATTGGACTGATATTTTGTTGCTTATGAGTATACAATCTCACAAATGCATCGTGAATAATGCGGCATTCCTGGAACCTGAGTCAAACTGGCGTTCATAGCTTTCATGCTTATTTGTGCAATTCTCAGAATTCTTTTGTCGTTCTTCAAAAGAAGAATGTTTGATGAAATGGGCATGTTGACAATGGTTTTATAAAGGTTGTATTCAGATAGCTTGGTGGTAGTCTGTTATCTAGTTATTGGCTTTTTTGGGATGAAGTGGGTTTATGAAAGGGTTTTAAGAGTTGTTTCTCTATGTGGGTGATGCATTGTGACCTTGGGCCGTCATTTGACCCTCTGTGATTAAGGACGGGGACAGAAGTTGAGAGGGTGCTGACATCCTATCCTGGCTACTGTGAATGCCAATTTTGACCCTGAAGCACAAAACCAGTCCTAAGTCGCTGGGGTATATTTGTAGTAATAGCCAAAAAATACATTGTATGGGTCAACATTTTTGATTTTATTTTTGGCAAAAAAGCCTTAGGATAGTAAGTAAAGAAGAAGTTCCATGAAGATATTTAGTCAATTTCTTACTGTAAAACTTAATTTTTGATTAGTAATATGCATTGATTAGATCTTCAGGTGAGAACTTTAAAGGTGATTTTCTCAGCATTTAGATTTTTCTGTACCCTTAGATTCCAGATTTTCACAGAGTTGTATCTCGGTCAAATATTGCCCTATCCATTCAAATCATACATCAATGGGAAGCTTATTTATTCAGCTTTCAGATCATGTCTAAATCTCAATTTCGGAAAAATAACACTTACGACTGGTTTTGTTGTCCAGGGTCACAATTATTAAGATTTTGATAGTTTCATAAACTATAGGCAAGTTTACATCAAAGGATATATATGTATATATATATTGGTTATTTAATTGTTATTGGTATATTTTTATTATTAATTATAATGTATTCTGAGACAAAAAAGGCAAACATATTTGCTATACCTTCATAATTTAATTGTCTAATTTTCACATTCCCTTTATGTATGGATTTATTGTTTTACTCTTGTCCTATATGAAGTTTTAAAACCTTGATAACCTTAAAATTGATTGATATTTTTAAACCATTTTGATATTTATTATATCAAATTAATATACTGTACTTTTCCCCCTAAAGCTTATTCATTTGTGGTCTATTTTCCATCTAAAACCAACAACTACGCCCTAATGATATTAAAAATGAATGCAAATATTTAGGTTTGGGCACTTTATTGACTAAAGGGACAACAGATTTAATATTAAAAACATATTTGTTCATATTTTTTATTTCGCTTTTGTTTTTGTATCGTCCAGATATAATTTTGTCAAATTGTGAAAATTTAAATTTAATTATTATATTGTATTTTGAAAGTGCAAATAATTACTGTAAAGTTTTCCATATCAAGGCAAGCATTTACAAAAACATAAATTTAAATTTTTTTTTTAAATGATTATATTTTAAGGTGTGGTACAGCTGACACTGACTCTAATTACTTTCAGGGGAAAAAAATTTTAAAGAATTGTCCTGTGATGCATGTGTGTCTACAGTTTTGTTATTGGACAATATAAAGTGGTGAGAGTGTAAAAAACTAATCACAAATTATGAGTGTGTCTTTTCTAAAGGTTCACATGGCCAAAAGTGCCCAAAGCTGAAGAAACACAGTTACCCAGATATATACACAGCTACTCTGATGACATCAGTCTTTTGGCAGTTTGTTCTGGGGTTCCAGTAAAGGACGTTATTGCTGAATCTGACTCACGGATCAGGGCCTGGTAGGACAGATGTGTCTTATCAGAAATGGAGGTATTAAAACTGTGTGTGTGTGTGTTTGACTGTAAGACTTAAATCTAAAACAGCCAAGGCTTTCCAGTCAGAGACAGAAGATGAGTGTATTATTAAAGGTCTGGAAAGAATGAACGCAGCAGACTATAACAACATGTATGAGTGTATCGAGGAATGTGTGTGTTAAAAAATGAGTGTCCGTGTCTCCATTTTAAATGGCAACTGGTGGAAATAAATTTCCTTGTTGGAAAGTCCACTTGAAACCAGCTGGTAGGTGATTATTCATGCTTTGTAGCTCATCGCAGAATGGATCGATGTACCTGAACACCTTTTTACACACTTATTTTGGTCTGAGACTAATTTTCAAAGGCAAAAGTTCTTGCAACTGACAACATACAAAAATTTACATTTCATGATCTAATATAATTGGCAAATAATGTTCTTAAAAATAATAACACCTTTTACTGTAAAGGTAGTTAACTAGACGCTAAATGAATGTTTAAAGAGATAGTTCACCCACCCTTTTGTCTTTTCAAACCTGTTAGACCTTTGTTAGTCTTCAGAACAAAAAGATAGTTTTCGGTCTCTGCACAGACAGCAACACAACTTGGTTGCCAATCAATGTGTGCATTGATTGGCAATGAAAGTCACATGTCATTCCATGACGGCATACGCAACATGGCACTGCCATAATTTTTACACCCACCATTTAAAAGGTACATATAAGTCATAAGGTGCTCGCACAAACTGCCTGTAGCTTCGTATTCGGAGGACAGGCTCTTTGTTAGAAATAGGAGTCTTTTGAAAGATTGAAAGATGTGTCTAAAAATGCCTTTACTGTCACTTTAGATATATTTACTGTGTCTGTTCTGAATAAGAGTATTAAAAGCACTTTGAGCAGTTGTGTGTTAAAAACACACCATAACATAGAATTAAAACAAATCCCCTATAAGGCATCTTTGGTAAGCATGTAGGGTTTTGACCTCAAGTTTGAAATCTTCTGACCTTGTAGGTGACTACAAGGCGACTCAATCCAGCTCTGTTAATACGAACTAGCAAAAAAACAGCTATTCTCTGACATGTTCGAAAACCAGCCTGATCTGTATTTCTTCCACCAGGGAAAACAGCTCAATCCATGTTGATTGGTAGTTGTTTGCGTGTGTGTGTGCATGTGTGTGCGTAATTTTTTCCAGAGCCGTGCATTTGTGTGTCCTTTCCTCTGCATTGAGCTAATGTTATATTATAAACCCATCCCAGGGCATGTTTACACTGCATATATGCATGCGTCTTTTCACAGAGCCGGAAAAAAACAATGGTCTGAACACATCTCAAAAGACCGGCCTATAAATCGCCAGAGAAGCCTTTCACAAAGAGAGCAAGCTCCAGTCAAAGCCGTCCTAACCAGCATGACTACAAACACACTCATTAATTAGTCAACAGCTTAGTGATCTAACCACCCGCCAGGAGGGCAGGGTGGAGGTCAAAGTGAATGACCTTGTCTTCATGGGTCGTCGTGGCAACCGGGCCACCCGATCTGTCAAGCACTTCTTTTCAGCACGGTGGGAAAGCATGTTTGGCCCACGACCCCCATCATCCCCTGCTCATTGGACTACAATTCCCAGCCATTGGGCATGGGAGTCAGGTTTGTGCGAGAGCCGCCAGTCAGGGCTAAAGTATAGCTCGGCACAAAAGCACACAGTGGGCTGGAAAAACTAGAAGTCTGGAGATGAATGCCCCGCTTTTCTCTCCAATTCAGCCAAAGAGAAAGAAAAGGACGGAGCAGAAAGACACAGAACTGAGTGGCAGGAAATGTTACTCTAGTTTCTTCATTTTGAATGTGCTCCTTCCCTGCTTTCTTTGCTCTTTTGCCCTTTTCTTCCTCCATTGCTGCGCGCTGTCCCTTTCATGCCTCTCTCTCACTCTTCATATTGCTCCATCCTAATGGATTTATCTTTAGCTGGGTGCTGCGTCGAGAAGAGGAACATTGTGACATGGCCTATTTTGCTACAACAAGGCTCTTCCATTAGCATGGAGTCTGTAAATAAATAAATAACGGCTACAAAAGGCGCTCTCGTTGGGAAGAGGGAACGTCTCACATTCTAGTCTTCGTGCTTTGTGTTGAAGTCGTTCACAGCTATATACGTCATGCGGCTCTTTCCCAGGGGTGACTAGCCCTCAGAAGGAATTGCCAGAATTCATAGCCGAATGATTTAGATACTGTATCGTAGTCTCTAAAGGACAAAATGATTTGAACAAAGTTTCTCCTTGAGTTATAGTCTCAATATCATTCCTCTTTGGCCTCATATAAAGGAAACGGAGGAAGCAGAGGGAGTTTTAAAGTGGTTAAGTGCTTTGTGACTCCGAGTTTTATTAAAAAGCAATGAACTTTTAATCATTTTCATTTTAATTGATTGAGTTTCTGAGCGGCTGGGTGACCCAGAAGCCCCCATGATCGTACATTTCAATCATAAGGAAGTCTTTTGGCCTTTTGGGAATGTGAAAATAATTGTTATTCGTAATCGATAAAGTTGGTTGGTATTACTTTGATTTTAGTGTGTTGCTGTAGAAGTGTATGGCTGGAGAGAGTTCCTTTTAAAATTAGATAAGAGCCAGACAATTAATAAATCACTTTTAAAATACCTTGTTGGTTTATTTGTTGACTGCAAATGAAAAACATAGAAAGTGTTATAATTAATACTGAGATTTTGTTAAGTTCAGTAAATTCATTACTTTTATAAATGTAACATTTACTAATTTTTTTTTTTTTCTCCAATACAATAACATTTTTAGTTTTAAGGATATGTCTATCAAAACTTATTGAGGTAATTTGTGTTTAATTTCTGTTTAAAACTTGTTTAATATAAGAACAAACTATTTACCAGTGGATAAAAAATGTGCTTAATTGTTAATTAATTACGTGTATTCTTAATTCTAAGTCTTAATATATATTAAAATCATACTTGTAAATCGTAACGTTATCCAGTTTTGAAGATGTCAAATTTTTATTTTTTAAATAAAATTACAATAATACAGATTAATTGTTTTAGGTGCTGGGTAAAATTTATTTTGACTGCATAGCATAAAGAACACCATGCAACTGTTTGGAGAAATACTAAGTTCACATTCTTGTTTCTCCAATAAAGAATGTTACAGTTATTCTGCTTACAATTGGAAAGAGGGGGTGGGAGAAAAAACTTGACTGCCAGTATTACATACTGCACCTTTAATTAAAGGGATAGCTCACCTAAAAATGAAAATTCTGTCATTAATTACTCACCCTCTAGTTGTTCCAAACCTTTGTTTAAATAGTCCACGTGATATCAGTGGTTCAACTGTAATATTATGAAGCTAGAAAAAGACTTTTTGTGCACAATGTGGTTAGCTTTAAGAAAAATGCTTAGCGTGCTTCAAACTAAATTAGATCAGCTTGTTGTAGCCCCCAAAAAAACTTCACTTTCAAATCTTAAATGTGCTTTTTGTAGTTTCAGGGTGTTTTAGTTCCTGTTTCAAGATGTTACTTTTGCAGTTGAGTCAGACGACTGTCAAGGTTTTGCAAGATAATTATATCACACTTTGTGAAGCAGAGGCTCAGAAACTTTTCTGTTTGGGCATCCATAATTTCAAAAGAAGACGTTTGTAGTAGGGATTCAAACTAAGATCTCCAGGCTACAAGTGTACCTTCTTGTGGTGAAGCTGATGCTAATAGATAAGACCCTGAACTTTTCAACCTTTTCCCTTGACGTTCTCTCTCTTTCTCTGCATTTGCATCTTCTCCTTGCCTTCAATTACCCTTACCTATAATGCATTTCTAAGGCGTGAGGTGTTCAGGGCCACTGCAGACCAAAGGCATCTTGAAGAGCGCTTGGCGAATAAAACCCTCCCTGCATACTCCACTTGTGCGCTGTCAGGAGAGACCGAGCGAGAGGCTGTTTACCCAAAGCAAGTTCTCAAGTGTGCTCGGCGAATGGATAAACCCGGTGAACCCGTCCCAGGCGGGCGGCTTCAGAAAACAGCTGTACCCGTGCCACTGACCCAGGCTGAACCTCGGTAGCTTTCCGCAGCCATGTCCACATTGATCGAGGTCCCCGGGAGGCGCTGATTTAAGGTCAGCCGTCCTCCTCCGCTTACAGATCTTTATCAGCATGAGCTGGTAAGCAGAACTGAGGCGGTAACAGCGTGGCACTGCAAACACTGACATACGAGAGCAGAGACAGTTCACATCTCTCACGTTTGTTTCTCTTTCCTCTCTCGAGAGTCTCTCCCTCTGTCCTTTTTCTTCTCCAAGCTGTCAAATCTCCATCCATCACAAACATTGGCTTTTTCCACCCTCATCTGCATCAGTGTCTCCTACACATCTTTTGCGCGGTGTATTAACCGAAATAGAGGCCTGTGCAGGAAGTGTATGTGGGTGTACGCCAGTGAGGATGGTTGAGTCCAGACCGGCTTTAATATAAAGCCAAAGGCTCTTCCTCTGGGTTGTTTATTCACCGTTCTTCTTGGGCTCATTCTTTATCCCTCATCTGTTGATCTATTTTTCCTTCTTCTTTCTCTGCTCTTAATTCGAAATCCATTTGACCTGAACTGTCCTTCCTGTTTGCCCTGCCATTCCCGACTTGTCCGATGCTATACCATGGAGATCCACTATTTTGCTATAAGCAAAGCATTTATTCTCGTCTATGCAGTAGAATACAGGAAAAGCAGAATCAATTCTTTTCAAACAATGAAGCACAATTTTAAGTTTATCTAAAGTCATTTTTGCTTATTACAGTAGTATGGTTAAACTGGATCATTAAAGGTCAACAGCAAAGACATTTGTTAATAAAAAAGTGATAAGATTTGTGTTACCGTATTATTGCAGGTTTGCGTCATTTCTTGCATTTCACCATTTTAATTATTTTTGATGAAAACTACATTTTGCAAGTGAGCTGAATTAATGCACCTTCACATTTAGTCTAGAACTGCACTGTATTCACACACAATGCCTCTGACCTTCTGATTTCTCCCAACAGGAGACTCGTCATTTAATAAATGGGAAAACAAAGTAACTGGCATATATTTTCTTGTAAATTTAAAATTAATGCGTTTCTTTACTAATTACTTGAAAAAATTATCTGATTATGTAAGTCGCGTTACTTCTAACGCGTTACCCCAACACTGCAGAGGTGTATGCTCTTAAAGGGTTACTTCAGGCAAAAATAACATTTCTGTCATTAATTACTCACCATCATGTTGTTGCAAACTAGAGCTACCTTACCCTGCATAGACACCAACGCAACTGCAGTGTTCCCAGGTCCAGAAATATAGTAAATACATTTGCCAAAAAAGTCCATGTGACATCACTGGCTAAACTTCAGTCGTGGCCTATTGGATAGGGAGTTGGACTTGAATATCCAGCACTCTGACGACTGAGGTGAGACCCTTGAGCAAGGCACCGATCTCTCAACTACTCCCTGGGTGCAGCAGCATTGGTGGACCACTGCTCCGGGTGTGTGTGTACTTTGGATGGGTTAAATCCTGAGCACGAATTCCAAATATGGGTCACCATAAAAACATTTTTAATGAGCATAAAATGCTTGATAAAAAGCTTGTTTTGCTCAAATAATGCTAATAGCACTGCATTTTCCAAAGCTGGTTAAGATAATGCACATAATCATTCTATAATAAACAGGAGGTAATTTTTTTATGCTTCAACATAAGAATATATAAAATCATATTCACCCCTAATGGCTACGTCTTATCCTCCTCACATCCAGACCTCTAGCACAGTAAATATAGAAATTAAATACAAAATTCATGCATTTAAATTAACTCTAATAAATATGTATAATTAATCAACTGGGTAATAAGGATATATTACTTAGAGTACTGTATAGTCACATACATTTTAGCAATGTAGATGTAGATAATCGTTCAACACTTCTCATGTCTAAAAGCTTCTTGCCTGAAAAACTTGTACAGTTGCTTGTTTGTGCTTTTGATGTTGCTGTAATTTAATCTATAGAAAAGATAAAATGGACTAGACTTTGTTTGCAGCCTTTGTGAGCATTCATTCAACCAGTCTTTATGATTTCAGCTCCTCAGCTCTCTGTAATTTTCAGATTTTGATCATATCATACAAAAAGCAGAAGCATTGTGTCTTTCAGTTTTTTAAAATCTCTGTCCTAAAAGGGACCTTATTTTGAGCCACTCACTTATAAGAGACAATGGACAGTGAAAGACATCTTTGTGTAACTGAACTCAACTCCCGAACTGCTGTAATTCGGTATTGGCAAAGTTGGTCTTCCCAACACACAAACACTTCTTTATGCTGAAAAAATCTTGGACTGACAAACAACCGATGGGTGACATTCAGTTTGGTTTGATGGCTTGTGGTTTCTGGTCTGAAGAGTTAATGCTTACTGCTGTACTGTAAATGACTCAAGTCATTGAAAGAGAGTGCTGATTGTGATTAGTCTAAACTTTTGACAAATTTGACATCAGGTCTGATCCACATTTCAGCTTATTTTTTGCCAAGAACTGCTAATTTTAATGTAAAAATGCCATCTTTGTGTGTGTAGCATAGCTCTAAGTGAATAAAAACATCCTGCAATCTGAGAGTGCACCGTGTATAAAGATATTGTCTCCCAAAAGAGTTGTTTTTAAAACCAGTTCCAAGGAGTTTCTCGTTGATGTCATATTGCCCACCCACTTGTTGGTCTTTTCTGGTTGGTCTAAATGAAAATGAAAATTTATTTTTTGCCACTAGATGCTGATTTTGGAGCATAAAAAGCTCACAAACACTGCTTTAAATGAAATCGACCAATCACTGGGGGGTTTTAAAGTGTTTTTTTTTTTTACCTATCATTTTGGGACTCCCAAAATATGAATCTTTTGTAAACCATAATAGGGGCACTTTAAGTAGATGATCATTTGTTGCAGACTGAAATTTCCTTCAGAAATCATTGTAATATGCTGATTTGCTGCTTAAGAAACAAAATTTTTATCAGTGAAATGAAAATATTTGTGCTGTTTTTGTGCAATATTCAAAATGTCTTTACTCTCACTTTTGATCATTTTAATTAATCATTGATGAATAGTAATATTGAGTACTTTTTTGGATACTTTTAGAACTGCATCTGTCTAGTGTAGTGAAATAATGGAAAATCTGCCCATCCAGATAAGAAAGCTCTTACCCACGAGCCACCCAGAACATCCTGGCAACCACAAAGCAACACCCTAGCATGCACTCACAAGTAGCTGACAGTATAACAAAGCTAAAATCATATTCTCTTTTGCGCTGTTCTTTCTATTGTTATCTATACCCAAGGTTCTTGCATTGGGTTGCACAAAGATTACACCATGCATGTATACTTTACAGAATCGCCACGAGAAAGAAAACAGCCAATCGGATCTTTGAACAATAGCACACGCTCTTTTCTCGACCTTGCTGAGGCTGCATAATTTTTTTTCCTCCCTGTTTCTATCGTTTAGGGAGTGCTGGTGTTCCATGAATATATATTGTCCACATGGGATTCGGCTCTGCGGCTCTGTAATAGTGTTAGCATAATATATTCTCAGCTTACACCAACAAACAAAACAAAATGTGCATAATCAGTGTTGTTGGAAGCAACACAATGACAAACAAGTTCGAACACTAACAGCACTCCCATTTATTTTTCACAGGATCAATATATTCTCCCTTTGGGCCTGAGACCTTGAGAAAGACATTTACATTCTCATGTAAGGGCCACTTTCCGTGGTTCAGTGGAAGAGAAAATTGAGCGTTTGTGTTTTGTTGGTTTGGAGACCATTGTTATTAAAGGCACTGTCTTGTTTCCAGGAGCAATTAAAACCATAAAATCGTTATCAACTGACGTTTCTCACAACAGCTGTCTTATGCTTTTTAAGTCCTTTCCTGCAGGTCTTTTTCAGACTACCTAAAATGCCTATGAAAGATACTAATAAAATAAATGGTTACACTTTATTTTGATAGTCCAATTTAGATATTCTACTAACTATAGAACTAACTACATGTCAAACAATTCTCATTCATTTGCCACTATATGTCTGTCAAGAAGCACAGAACAAAAGATCCATTTGCGGTAAAATATTTAATGAACTCCAAAAAAAAAAAAAAAAAAGACAAATGAGACAGTCAAGGGTGCATGAAGCAGTGGCGATTTCTTTAAGACTGCAAGGGAAGCTCAGCTTCCCCTATAATGTCACAAAAGTAATGGTCAAATTAT
>JAUMHG010000072.1:4699520-4712141 GCA_032359395.1 Enteromius anoplus | reverse complement strand
ACAGCTCGCCCGCCATCTGCTCCTGTGGAGTCACAAGCGGCTGAAATCGCTGCGCGCTATTCACGTTCCAGGGTTACACTTTACACTTTCCCTGCCACGACTTCGAGGTCGCGCTGACGCCGGCAACGGCTCTTCAGCGAAAACCTGCAGGTGTACTGAGCGCGTGCTCTCTTATATTTATTTCTGAGAGTGTACACAGTCTTTTTACATGAAGAGAATTTTCTGCTTTTATATAAATTTAAATTAAAATACAAATACTTTACAAAATGTATTTTTACAGACTGTCAGACTAAAACACATCTACTTTTTTGAGAACATTACTATATTAATACAGTTATTTTCCAGGTGATGTTTTAATAATATTTTTTGGCTTCAATACAGGAACAGCTGTTCCTGTATTGTTCATGTTCACATATCTACCAATTTTATCTATGTAGTACGTATGTATGCATGTATTTATTATTTTCAAGATAATATTTTAATAATGGGCTTTGACTTCAAATACACAATATTTATTTATGATTAATTTAATTAATTAATTTTGCTTTCAAATATATTTACAATAAAAAGACAATTGTTTATAATATAAAAAAGTATAAATGAGTCATTTCACACGAAAATAAATATTTACAAAATGCATTTTTACAGCTGTCAAAGTTATTCAACATATTACAAATTTTGATAACATTGCTATCTATTTATTTTCCAGATAATATTTTAATAATGTGCTCTAATAGTACTGCATATAACACATTTTCTTTGTTAAAAAAATTGCCAATTTCATGTATGGATGTACTGTATGTATGCATATATGTATGAATTTATTTTCTTTCCAGATAATTTAACAATTTTTGGAAGTTTTGACTTCAGTAAACTTCCAAAGTGTACACAACAATATAAACCTATTTTAAACAACTTGTTGTTTATAATAATAGACTTTTTTCTTTCCCCGCATAGTTTAAATAGCTCTTTATTCATTCAAAATATTTAGTTGCTTCTGTAATGGGCCTTTTGCAAGGACGGGTCCTTACAGTCAAAGCACTTGAAAAATCACTTTCATAGAAAGTGTAGCTTTTCCTGACTTCATCTTTCAACTACTCAAAACACACCCATCTTAGTAGTTACGAGCATCCAATGGAGAGTGAAATTATTGGATATTTGGTAATGCGTTCAAGATCAGTTGCATGCCATGCTGGACCATGTTTAATCCACACCATCACCACAGCCCTGACGTCACAGCGCTTTTTCACCCTTTGACCCTGAATCTCTCCTCAAACCCATTTTATTTACCAAATTTCACACAGTTTAGAATAGCGCACAAACGCGTCTACATCTCAACAGCTAGCTTCTCTAGAGGCTGAATGGAACACCATTTCAACCCCGTTTTTGTCTGGGGTGAATGGTGGGCCACTAATTACCTCTCCTCCTCTTTCACTCTCATCTCTTCTGTAACACAGCTTAACATATTCACATCCCACCCTAAAGATGTTGATGGATATGCATGAGCCCCCCCCTCAGCTTAATCCTCCTGATTGACAGCTTGACATCTAAATCAGCGTGATTGATGGAGCGCTGATTCCATTCGATCGGATATCTCCTCCCTCCCTTCTTCTCCTGGTCCATTCCTATAGCCGTTCCCACACTGTCATTAGCCATCACGCTAAATAACTTAACCTCCCTCGCTGAGGTCTCTTTAAGCTTTCATCCTGATTGCCGAATCTAGTTTCTGGCCGCTTCGTCTGAATAAACTTGTCGCGCTCTATTTTGCGTGTGTGTGTGTATTTTTGTGGTGTGGCTCTCACTAAGCTCCCCCTGCTTTGGTAATTGGGCCTGCTTTCTCTCAGCGGCCTCCGAGCGCAGTAGGAGCTGGCATTGTGGTGGAAAAAAAAAAAGAGGCCAGAAAGTCATTCTGCGTGTCCAAATGCACCGCACAAATCCATGACATCAGTATTCTGGTCAGACTTCACTTCAGACACAAAGAAAAGAAGTGCAAAGGAGAGGAAGGCAAGAGAAAGAATGCAAGGATGAAAAAAGCGAGTGAGAGGAGCACATAAAAGTCTTTTGACTAGGAATTAAATGTGGCCCGTAGCTTTTTTCTTCCTTTCTTTTTTTTCTTTTGACGTTGTCTTTAGAAGCAAATTCGTTTCAAGCTCATAAAACAGAGAAATCAATTGAAAGAAGCACCAATTGAAAGTTAGATTTTGTGCAGTAGATGTGACTTTTTTTCTGTGTTTGTTTGTTTTGCAGAGTTAAAAGTCAAGTGGAAGAGCCGTGAGCCTGGTACTCTGGACTGGCAGGTGAGTGACAGGATGTTGGACCAGTGACATGGGCACATGGCCAAGTTGTCTTGATGAGAAATTGAGTCTTATTTAAAAAAGCTGCCCTCTTGTATTAGACCCTGGCAGCTGTATTGAACATGTTGATCACTCTTTATACCGAACAGAAACAAAAGCGTATTGTGGAAGACGACTATTTAGAAGGTGCCATTTAAAAGTGCTGTGGTGGAAACAAGGTGTAGTGTCAGTTTACTGTGTTGCTGCTCTAAAACACAAATACTTAAAAACAAATTGAATTCCACTACATGAGATAAAATATACTCGACCCTAATTAATGATGCTGTTGAAAAGTTTAAATGACAATTTAAAATAACTGTTTCTATTTCTTTTAGAAAATATTTTGAAATGATATTTATTCCTGTCATGCAAAGCTGAACTTTAACGTCATTACACTAGGCTTCAGTATCACATGACTCTTCAGAAATCACTCTAATATGTTGATTTGCTGTGCAAGAAAAATATATTGATATTATAATTAATGATGAAAAGCATCACAAGTTTTGCTGCTTAATGTTTTAGTGTGAACTGTGATACTTTTTTTTGATGACTGAAAAGTTAAAAAGAGTATTATTATTATTATTATTATTGTTATCATTTGTAACATTATAAATGTTTATACAAACACTTTTGATAAAATGTAATGCTTCCTTGCTGCGTGAAAGTGTAGTTTAAAAAATAATAACAGCAAGCTTTTTATTTATTTATTTATTTTTTTAAATGTTCTAGTCATTTTTATTTTCTCATATATATTTTAGTGTACGTGTCACCTTATAGCATGATACAGACACATTACTATGTTCATGCATTAACTTTCATGAAAATTGATGCATATGAAAATGGATGTTGCTATTACAGGGTAAAAAATAATACATATAATGATACATGTTGTGATGATACATAATCGCACCATCATAGCATAGAATCATTGACGCAAAAGGAAAAACAGAAACTACTGAATAATACAGTATATGAATGAAATAAAAGTGGGACGTGGGGTCAGAGCTCTGTGGGGTACTGCAGTAACACACACACACACACACACAGAGTGACCTTTTTGTATGGTAGATCGACCCTCACTGAAAACACACAAATGCTTCATTACTTCTGCCTCGTAGACGCACACACAATGTTCAGACAAAGAATGTATAAATATAAATCATATAAATACAAATACATCAATAGTTTGGGCACACCTACACATTGTTTCAAAATCTCATGGAAGACAACAACGAATGCACAAACATACACTTGATTGTAATAGTGTACAAAACTACTGTCATTAAGAAAGTGTTATCAAAGGGGTCATTGAAAGCAAAATTCTAAGTTGTTTGAACATAAATGTGTGTACCTGGTTGTTGTTTTCTAAACAAAAAATAAAATAAAATTAGATTCGGCTTTACTGAATGAGATGTTTTTTGTTGTTGTATGTAATAATAAATATAGCAGTCATCCTTTAATCCTGACATCTGAGCCACTGAAGACACAGGATTAACGTTACTTGCGCTAAAGGAATGCGCTGGAACCTGACCTACATAAATGCGTCTATGTTCACGAGAATCATTTGTGTATGTTATAGACTTTTCATTAAGACCCTAAAGAGTCATATCAACTTGGGCATCCGAAGATCCCTTAAAAAGGCTATTTTTTTTTTATTATTAAAGGTGCATTGCAAGTGGATTCAGATCAGACGTGGTCATTCACTGTTGTTATATAGGAAAGAGCAGCTTGGATAGTCAGCTAAATATCTCCTGTTGTGTCACACGCAAGGAAGTCATAGATTTCTAATTATCCTGCCAAAATTAAAGCCATGTGTTTTTGAAAGCAAAGAAATTATCAATATTTTATTAGTACTGTATTTTCATATCACATTCACTTTAGATTTGATCAATTTTGTTGATTTGGCTGCCGTCCCTTCATATGAAATCTGCCAAAGTGGAGTGACTATTAACGCTGACATGGTGGGAAAAGCAAGTCATGCACTATTGTTTTCCCAAAGTTGGCCAGTCTTCAAACTTTGAAGCGTTATCTGTGTGCTGCTCTCTGAACAGTACCAGTGGCACGCAGGCCGCTCACACGCTGGTTTTAAACATCTTTCTGCCTGACACGGAGGTCAGTGAACTTTCACCTATGATTGAATCCGAGGCTTTCTGTGAGCGCTTGATCAATTCTGTTTATTCCTCCCACTATCTCTTTCTCTGTCCCATACCCACCCAGCAAAAAGATGAGAACGTATCCCACAAAGATTCCTCTGATAAAGATCTGGCTCATACACACCCACACTTGCGCTCGCACAATGTTCATATGGTTTCAATCTTTCCAGCTGTCCCAACGGTTGCAGTCATAAGAGGCCAGCCAGTGAGGTGCACAGTGTGTGTGTGTGTTGTCTCCAAATATGAAGAGGAGTAGAAAAATACATCGGAGGTCTGTCTAAGTCTCCTTTTCACACACACACACGCACAGGCACACAGTTTCTAGAGATGAGATATGCTCTAGAAAGCAGGCATCCTGATTTCCCAGCAGGCTGTGCTAATGGAACATCAGGTTCAATCTGCCCCTCACTCTGTTTTGTTTCATTTAGTTTCGTCCGTTTCTGTGAGGTTACTGTACATTTTTCAGGGCCATTTCTGTAGTGAGTGGCGGCTGGCTTACCAACTTCATATCAAGTTTACACACACTGTAATCCCATTTTCAGTCACACTAAGCAGGTTTGGTGAAAAGGGACTCCCAAAAGATGCATCTGAACCTTCCGACCCACAGAGAAGTGTTATCAGAGAAGTTATAAATTGAATTCATAGTAATATGGCAATACTGAAGTGGCCTAAAGAATTGACATTCACTGAGTCCTACATCTGCTGTTTAATTGGTGGATATTTGCGTCTTCCGAACTCCTATCGCCTAATAAAGTGCTTTTATCATGATTTAGGTTATGGGTGGTTAAAAATATGAAAAGTGTGGAGCCACCCTTCTGATTAAACTCATAAATAACAGCAACCTTTCACTTGTCTTTACAACAAACTGTGTTCAAAAGTCTTTCTCTCTCTCTGAATATCATTTTAGTTCCATTTTTTATTTATTTAATTTTTTTTCTTTTTAAATATAGTTTTATAAAAGTAAATAATAACAGTTTGATAGTTTTATTAAGTGGATTTATGCCCTGGACTAAGTGCTGTTTGGTTGTACAGTAAGGGATTCTCGCTAAACTGTTTTATTATTATTATATTTTTACTGGATGCATGAGTTTCTGTCTAGACTATTCTTTATTTATAAAATGTTGCATTTATTATTTAATTATTATTTAGATTTTTAAAATTTTATTAAGTTACAGCTTTTTATTTGATTTTTTTAATAGTTTGACTACTACTGTATAAATTAGTTTTTTTTCTCTACACTAATTGATATTTTTATTTAGTTTTATTTTATTACAGTATTTTATTTTATTTATTTATTTACATTTTTTAAAAAATTATATTTTACTAGTACTGTATAAATACATTTCTCGTTAGACTAATTTTGTTTTTTCTTAATTTTATTATTTAACATTTTTTAATTTTATTTTTTAAAATAGTTCAAATACTACTACATGTGTGAGTTTCTCTCTAGACTAATACATTTTTTTAATTATGTTTAATTATATTATTTAAAGCATGAGCCGTTTACATAAGCATCACAACCAAAACATGTTTAACAACATAATTACACAGTGTCTGTTTTAAATTTAGTAATAAATTGTCATAATAAACATTACATTGTCATATAAAACTCTTGTACTGCAAAAAAAAAAATAAAAAAAATAATAATAGTTCATATTATGTTTTAAGACAGCCTTTGAAACCAAACTGGTCTAAATGGGGCATTTATAGGTGTTTTTGAGTTCCCTGTACAAATAGTTCCCCCTGACTATAATAACAAATAGTTCCCCCTAAAATAAATGCAAATAACTTTCATGTCTGTTCCATGTTTCCACGTTGTTTCTTTTTATTTCCTTTTGCCTGGTTTGGAGGGTAAAAATAACTCCTTCTGAGACATGAGTCACCGTACTTGTTTTCTTAAGAGGTCAAAGAAACATCCTTCTCTTTTGTAAAAAAAAAAAAAAAAAAAAAGAGTCACAAGGACAGTTCTTGTTGTTCGTCTGCCGTCCACCTCCACATCAGATGTGCTGCTAAAAGCTGCTAAAGCGTCTGTAGGAGTGAGCTGGAGCTGTCAGTCAAACTCTCTGCCGCAGTGAATGGCGGATGGACTCGTGTTTTCTAATAAGGTCACTCTTCTTTCCTAATTGGGCACGTGTTCTGTGGACAACGGTACCCAATCTAACACTCTAGGAAAAAAAAAATGCACGTGTAATCTTAAAAAATCCCTGTAGAGAGCCAGTGCTAATCCATCATTCTATTTCTAAAGGTTATTTTTGGAGAAAACTTCATTAGAAATAGCACTCCTTTGAGTGTGTGTCAGCAACAGGCGAGATGTGGGAGGATGTGGGATGTTGTTAGGAGAACTTAAATGTGTGTTTTAATAGAGCAGAAGCTTTCGCTTTGTGCTTGATTATTAATTTCTGAAAACAGCACTATTTTGTGTTTGTAGACAAAGCAATGGGCTTCTTTATTTAGACTGGCTTCAGCAAGTGTCCTGCAGTTATTTATTGGTGTGTGTATGTGTGTGAGATGAGAGGAGGGGCCGTGACCCATCCCACAGTGCTGTTTGTATTTTTCCGTGGTCCGCTGCCATGAGGACGTGTAGAGATTTGTTACCTAGGGTACCATTTATCATAGTAACAGCATCGTGCAGGGGCAACATGGGAGGAAACCAATCATCCATCATATACATGGCCTGTCTCCACAGCAACGCCACGGCCCGTGACCGGAGGCAGAGGGGATGCTGCGGGATTGAGTGGATCACTTAGAGTTCACAATCGGACAACCTGTCGTCTATCTCACACCAAGATAAATAACGGCATGCTATAGATTTGTGTTGTTTTTATAATAAAGCTAAATGCCTAGTAGAAACTAAAAGTGTTTCACTTGTGTCTATATGTGTATAGTTGACAAAAAAAACAAAAAACAAGGCCATAATTATAAGAATGATAAGAATTTTACTTTTTTGTTATTCATTTTGCTTAGTTTAATTGTGTGTCAAAACAAGTTATCCTTCTGAAAACAAAGTTTTGTGCATTTTAAAATTGTATTTTTTTATTGTATTTTTTTTTTTGGTCATATTCTATTATTTTTCATTTATTTTTATTTTTCATTTTAGTTCATTTCCCGTTGCTTGGAGCATAATTCAAATGGAGATACAATGCAAACATCAAATCTATTGGATTGTAATTAAAATACTGTAAATAGGAAGATTCATTAACCATAAGTTGTTTAGTAACCAGGTGGTTTTCTATGGGATGACTGAAAAAAGAGTACATTTAAATAATAATAATAAAAAAAACGCTATTTATTACTTAAGCATTTCTGTAAGTTTTTAGTACCGTGAAGAAGCTCTTCATTCTGTCTGTCTCTTCTTCTAAGTGTCTGGGTGATTTATTTTTGAGTGTGTAGACTTTGCACAACCCTGCAGCAACTGGGTCTTTGTAAACAATCCACTCGAATCCTTTGAGTCTTGGCTGCAGGTGTGTGTGTGTCTAAGAGAGAGAGAGAGAGAGAGACCCCCTTTAGGGTGTGATAGTGAGCATAGTATTTTTGGCAGTAGTTAAGGCCATTATATCAGCAAGAGTGTGGAGAAAAGAGAGAGAGAGAGAGCTCTTTTTCTATGTGTCCACCAGGAATAGCAGCCACCTCAGGGGTCTCAGTGAGACTTATTTCCCCGTCACTTAGATTGCCCCGCCAGCAACGTCCCTGTTACTAGTTCAGAAAGAAATGTGAAGGAAAGTGAATCTTTGAAGAACTTGTTCAGGTTATATTTCACCCACAATCAAAAGAAAAAGGGATTAAATACTATTTTGTATTATTAAGCCTATTTTAAGGACCATAATATCTTTTTGTGGAAAGTGTTCCATCAGGGGGAATTTTTTATATATATCAGAACCACTAGTATATATAAAATAAAATAAATAAATATATAAAGAAACCATTAATTGTTAGGATGTTATTTTGTAAATTAGTATATGCTTAACCATAAATAAATAAAAAAACGTAGACAGCCATATAAAATGATTAGAACCAAGAAAAAGCCTCTGGCACCTGCCAGTGTCCATCTTTCAGATAACCAATTAGTTTGGACGTCACACAACACAATTAATATTCATGGCCCAAACACCTGACAACGTCTGTGTGCTGAACTGAAAATAAACAAACAAAGAACAAAGACTGAAATATATTTTTCCATAGCTGTCACAACAATGTTTTAGGCCTAATTCTTATAGCTGAAGTGTTAAAATTTTCCCTTCATTCCCAGCTTATCATGTGAATAAAACGCCTGTTTGATGATGCAGAAACTACACAATTCATGGTAAAGCTGTCAGAAAGACTGTATAAGCAGCATCTGATGTGTATCTGTGGCAATATGCATATGCAATATGCAATTTGTCCATCCCATTATTTTGTTTATTATTATTTTTATTCACACCCTTGCTTTTTGTAATGGTTTGTTTAGTTTTATTCTAAATGCAGTATATTAAATCCATCATGTATAAATATAAATTTAAAGATTTTGTTTATTTCTCTATTTTAAATTTTGTAACATTTACCATTATTAATATTAAGTTAAATTTAGGAACGTGTTGGTGTTTTCAAAATAACCTTATTTTCAAAAGTCCAAATATTCCTAAAATAGGCTGAATTTGCTTTTGGAAATGCAACGTATACACTGAATACATCTTTTAGTTTCAAATGAAATATTATCAAGCATTTTCCGACCGTTTTTGTGAGTTCCCCTCTGCTGTATTGTTTGAGAGAGGGTCATTCTGGACTCTGTCTTTCATAAATAAACAATAAAGAAGCCAGAGCTTCTCAATCCCTTTTATATCTCCTGTGACATTCTGATGGATTACACAGCCATCTGCAGCAGAATGTGTGTGTTTGAGGGGAGGGAGTTCACCCATATTTTACACGTACATCAATCCAGACAGGCAGCGTTTTGTTGCGTGAGTGTGTCAGCAGGCCTGGGTTAACGGGAGAGAGAAAGACAGGTGAGCAGGTTGTGCATACAGAATAAAAATGAACGTCAGATGACTGATGGAATGGAGAGAGATACTTCAGAGAGTAAATGAGTGATTGAGTTTATGAACTTCCTTAATTAATCTGATCCTTTTAATGAGTCAGATCAAAGGTTCATGTATAATTAAACAGCTGAGAAATAATGCACCTGCTTCATCGGGAATATTTGTGCTTGATTGTGTGGAGAGGGATGAAGTGGACTTTCTGAGTGAATCTAATAAAACCAGTCAAATTTCATCCCAAAATCAAAAGAAGAAATTAGATTTAAGTACCATATTTTTGGTGGTTTGCTTTGTGACATTTTCATGTGAAGTTATTTGTTGCAATTTTTTTTTAATCACGCAAAGAGTTTTATCTCATAAATCTGATTTAATTTTATAATTGCAGGAAAAGGTCAAATGATAAAAAGTCATAATTTAGAGATCTACACTTGCAATTGCAAGAAAAAATATTTTACTTTTTTTTTTTAATTATTATTATTATTGGTGAAAGCAAAAATAAAAGTTACAATTGCATGTTTATATTTCACAATTGTATGTGATTGTATGTACTGTATCTCATAATTCTTAGAAATGAAATATGAGAAAAAGAAAGAAAAATCAAAATTATTAGATAACAAAACTTCTCTGAATCACTATCAATCACTTATTTTATACTTTTTTTCTTTTTTTTTTATCCTGCTGTGGAAACTTTGTGGTAATTTTATTACTTTTTTATTGCTATTACTACTTTTTTTCTTTTTTTTTACGTATTACAGCGTTTTTCTACTGTTTCAACGCAATATTGCATTACAGTAACAAAAAAGGTAATTAGAAATATACTGAAATACTCTGGGGTGCTGGTTTAAGTGTTTACAGTATATTGGTCAGTATTGGATTTTATCTGCATCTTTTATCACTATGCTTAATAGCATCATATTCTACATCCCAAATCCTACCAGATACCTAAACTTAACAATTACCTTGCTAACTATTAATAATCAGCACATTAGGAGTTTATTGAGGCTGAATTCATAGTTAATGGTTTGCTAATAGTGAGAACTGCACTTTAGTGTGACTAAAATTTCATTGTGGATGTTCATGTAATATAATGTGACCTGGAAATGTTTTCTTGAGCCAACTAGGAACTGGTGGGAAAAGTCTCAATGTCATATTTATTCCCTGGGGGTTTCTTTAGGGGCACAACTTTTTCGATTTATCATCTTGAACCTTTAACTCTGAGTGCTTGGCCATGACCTGTGTCACCAGTGTGTCATCAATCTGCCCTGTATTCAAGCCCCCTCTATAGTTATGCCCCAAATATCAGCAGGATGTTTTCCAAACCAGTAAACATCACAGGTTGAACCCTGAATTGCCTTGAATTAAATTGCCTTTTAATATGGCATCTCGGTTTTCTTATTGATTGCTTGCAAAAAGCACCCAACAGGAAGAGACAAATCATTGGTAATTAGATGAATACATCTGCAGTCCCGTGAAGAGAAAGCCTTTCATCCACGGCTCACTTTGTACAGCTATCAGAAAAGAGTGCTCAAGAGTAGACAAGTTTGGAGATGAGGAAGTGACCTTATTTTCTGAAAGAATGTTTTAAAAGAAGGGTTTAAGAAGTTCAAGGGATTATTATAGGATTATATAAATTGGTGCTGAATGACATTTGAATGCATTTAATGATATGATAATCTGATGTAATTTTGGACTTTTTGAGGTTTGTTTCATTTTATTTATTTGTTAAAATAGTACAGACAACTAATGCTATCCTTTGAGTCCAAGTACAAGTCTTTACACACATGATCAAAGCCTTTTGCAACTGGAATTTGTAGGGTTTTTAAATGAACGCACCCTCTGAAAAGTTTTTACTGTCACAGCTACTGTGAGTAACACACAGGAAGAAGACAATGAACAATGCAAATAGTATTTAATAATCCACAATATAGGGCAAAGACAGGTCGGACAGGCAGAATGAACATGTAGGGATGTAGTAGATCAGACAGCAAAAAGTCTCATACAGCGGAGCAAATAAGGATAAGACACATGCACCTGAACCAAACGACATAATCAAACGAAAACGGAAACTAGGTCAAACAGAGCACATGGGAGAAGAAACACAGCAAACAGTCCTGGGGTGTGACAGTTTGATTTTTGTTCAATTTATGTTTATGTTAAGTTTACGGGATGGGATGGGACAGTCAATTGACTCAATTGACCAGGTCTCTGACACTTTATGGATTTAACATTTTTGAACAATCATGTGATTCTGAAATAAAGAATAAAGTCTCATCTCATCTTCCTCAAGGGTGTTCAACCTGCAATTATAGCAAATTAACACCCTTGGTTTGGAATCAAGAATTTAACAATGTCCTGGTATGAAAGCAAATAAAGTATTTTATTCAGAGTTTATTTGTGTTCACACTAACCAAACACAGACACAAACAGAGATGATCCCTTTAAAACAGACAACACCCAAGTGTTTTTGCTCCCAGTTTCACAATCGCAAAGCTCTTCTTCTTTCGTGCCCCAGTCAACTTGGGCTAACTAAAAACTTTTGTGATTGTACCTCCAGATTAAAGATAGAATAAAAGAACATGCCTTCTTATTCACATATTTCTGGTTCACTTAATATTCCTTGTGTCAGCAAGGCATGTCAAGAAGGGTTTGTTAAATTAGAGCCTGCTAAATGATATTCAAGCTGCAAGAAGAGTTGTCAGAGATGACAAAGTACAGGCAGGGAATGAACGATTATGAATACGGGTTGATGCATGGTATTGATTGGAACCAAAGTGAGTGTTGCTGTGATTTAGTCTCAGGTGTGGCTGATCCAGAGTGGGCTTAGAGCTGCTATTGATCTCTGAGCTACCTGAAGGCTCCTGCCCGCCTGTCTGTGAAGCAGTGGTGCTGAGGAACGGAATGCCTCTCTATCAAAGTCACTAAGGGTTGCAATGCTTGGATGAAGAATAAAACAGCTAAAACAGATTAGGGGGATCTATATTTTTGGGGTATTTCACAACATTCTACACTCAACAAAAATATAAACGCAACACCTTTGTTTCTGCTCATGATGCTCACATTCGATGGCGTCTGGCACGTTGGAGAGGTGTTCTCTTCACGGATGAATCTCGGTTTACATTGTTCAGG
>JAUMHG010000072.1:4670703-4694705 GCA_032359395.1 Enteromius anoplus | reverse complement strand
GTGTGAGTATTAAAAGAATTATTATTTAAAGTATTGAAATCTCCACTCGTCCTTCCCACACCAGAACCGTGACAATAGATTAGAAAGTTAAATGTGTTTGAAATGACATGAGGGTATGATATTAGATTTCTACTGGATGTACAACCTTTCCTTCCTCCAGCTCTTCTTTGTAGTCTCGTTCTCTTCTGTGTTTAGACAAGCTGTTAATTCTGCTTGTGCGTAATCAAGTAAAGTGAGTAATTAGGTGTCTTCAGTAGCTTAGAAGAGGGCTAATGAGAACTCTTCAGCTTCCTGTTGGCTTTTCCCTCTCAGGTGTCTTGAAGGAAGGGCTTCTTGTGGAGAGAAGAAGAGAAGAGTCAGGCTTTTTGATTCTGCTTCTTTCTCTAAAATAAAGACTTTTTTTTTTTTTAATCAATCTTCTGTCCTTAAACATGATTCATACTCCGCTCACGTCTCAAGAAGCAGAAATTGGTGGAAAGGAGAGACGGAAATATCATTAATTTCCTGTCAGTGTGCTTAACTTTTGTGTATTTGAATTTATTTATTTATTTGCTTAGCTCATTTAATGCTGAATGTAACTTGACATCGCATTATCTTGAGGGTTTGCAAACACCTAATACGGGGAGAGAAAAAAGGGAGCGGAAAATTGAGATGGATGAGAGCTGGAGGAATGGAGGTTGTGTGTGTGTTTCGTCACAAGAGACAATATTTGTTAAATGTTCTTGGTGTAGCCTTTGGCTCTGATACTCTGCTCAGAGACGAGTGTAAACAAACTCATTAAACCCACAAAACAGACCGTTTAATTGTTCAATTTGACAGCTCATATACACACACACAGAGATGATCACAAACCTTTGCAGATGTAAAGAGAATAAGAAGAATCTTTTACTGAATTTATGAATTTTCCCAAATTCAACCCAACTTGCCCATGTAAAAGAGACAATATTTTCCCACATGCATATAAGTGACTGTTTAGCCTCAAGCTTCATGTTCTTGTCACATAAAAGTGTTATTAATAAGAATGTATTGAATGCATAAAATAATATAATAAAATCAAAATTACATTCAAATGGAAGCTAAATAAACAGTAAAAATATTATAAATAAAACAATTTACGATACATATTTTAATTATTAATATATTTGGAATATTCTTAATTTAATAACAATTAAAATCTTATTTTTTGCATTTTTTTAATGATTTAACTAAAAGACCTTAATTTTATTCAACCCATATTTTTCTGCCACAAATAAAGAGGATTGTTTTTTTTCCTTTTGTTGAACTGGTTTACCAGATTCCCCAACATGACTTTTCAGCAATAACAGCACACATTGCCATGTTAAACTACTAGCTGTTTTGGTGCACACATTTAAACTGACAAGTGCAGTTAAGATGCCGGTTTTCCTACTTTTAACTATTTACTTCCTAACATTGCCATGTTGCTAAGTATTGCTTTTGACTGAGACTTAAAATCACACAAACTTTGGGTGTGTTGAGAGTCTATGGAATGCATCTGCAAACCACACCTGCTTTTGAGACTTATTTTCTGAAGAACCTGTGGGTTGAGCTATGATCATAGTGTATATTGCTGTTTTAATCACCATGGGACACCTCAGGATCTCGGATTTGATTTAGTGTGTTGCGGTGAGCTATCAAAGAGCGAGTGCCGCTCAACTAAGGCTGATTCAGAACCACAGTCACGCAAGGTGTGGTGAGGTCCTTCCCCAGAGCGTTGTCGTCCTGAGGTTACACGGCTTGTTTTTGTAAGCAGATGAAGCATACAACACAATAACACTCAGAGAAGTGTGCGTCTTTATCCATGAGGGATAGGTGGGCGGTATGATGTTGCTAATATCATTAGTAGTTGTGCTTCTGGGGATCCAGAAATAATCCAGAGCAACGGTGCATGGCAACATCTAATCCACAGAAAACCGATTGCCTCAACCCTGAAAGTCCTTCTAAAGCCGCTCTCTGCTCCATGTATCACACACACACACACAGTTTCAGTAACCAGTAGAAACTGCTGTGCTTCCCTACTGTTACTTTTCAAAATGGATCCACTTGCTCCGGGCATGTGGAAGGTGTATTACTATAAGCGCATGTCCGGAATTTATAATAAGTCTTTCATCCGCATCTGGCTCTTACTGAGGCATTGTTACTGTGTTTTGGCAATTTGAAACCTATTTTTCTATTCAGTGGGTTTACAGAGTACGAGAAAGGGAGGTTTAGACGTACTTTTTTTTATTTTATTTTTTGTGGCGCTGAGTAAAGAATAATTGTGTTTTTTTTCTGAACTGAAATCCATTTTTGGCTCTTCTTCACAGAAGTTGCCAAGGCAAAAATGAAAAAAGGAAATTAATAAAAAACAGGATATAAACAGCAGGGAGGAATTGTAATTGAGTTGGCAGTGTATTTTCAGTCACACGGTAGGTTTGATTTAACAGTGTTTAACTAGTTTTTAAGGAACTACTGTACTAGTGAGCTGGGTCAGAAATGAACTTTTACAAAAAAACTATAATAAAACAAAAAAAGCAGTGTTTTCCCAATAGAAATGATTTCCAGGAGCATTTTTACTTTCATAAAGGCACTTTTTATAAGTTTTTCATTTGTTACGTTAAAGGCTCCTGGGTCGCCTCCTCCGAACCACCAGAGAGAGCTCTCGCTGAAGTTCTAACCAGTTTTCCCCGCCTCGTACCTGGGCCAGACCCGCGCTCTGGTTGTTGGCCTACTCCCTTTATAAACTGGACCCTGGCCCTCACTTCTCCGCGAAATCTTGATTTGCCTAGGTGATCATTTCTGAGCGTTTTCCATATCTATCGCCTTACTGTTACCGTTTGGACTGTTTATCTCGCTTGGGATTGTTTGCTGCCTAACCCGACCTTGCCTGTGTTACCGACTACGATCCTGCATTGCCTACCTTGCTCTGTCTGACGGTTTCTGACCCCTCCTGTTTGACCACGGTTGTTAATAAAGCTGCACATGGATCCTACTCAGCCTGGTCCTTCATCACACTCATTAATCTGTAATGTCAATCAAAATATCAAATGCTTTTACCCATTAAAATTAACCAACATCAACAATGGAAAGGTGGAACAGAAGCATTTTCAGTGATGGCTAATCTAAACGCCTCTGATAGACTGTTGCATGCATAGGCACAGCAGAAACATGTGTGATTGGTTGCAAAAGAACACATGAAAGAAATCTGATGCAACATGAGCAGATCTACAGTACTTGTAAATTTGATAAACAATCTGTTTTTCATTTCATCAATTTCATTTCATCAAACGATCTGCAGTATTAAGACACTTTCAAACCAATCTGACTCCTGATGGAAGCGCGGCCAATTTCCGTGAACAAAATCTGTTCAATGGAAATTTTTCTCCCTTGCGTCAAACTCCCGGTCACATGGGAAATAAATGGAATTCGTTAACGAAATTTTAGAAAGTAAAGGTCCTTGCACACTAAAACCAACATTTTATTTTATGTGAAACATGTTTTTTCCAAATTTTTTGGAAATGCCGTGTGAGATTTTCCATTTTTCTTTTTTTTTCAGATTGTTATCCTTTCCTATCAAACTCCATGCTACGAATGTGAAAATGCAGAAAATCAAACCAAATCCAAATTTTTTTATGACGGAAAAAAGTTTTCAACGGCAGTGTGTACGTGTGATTAACCAACACAGTCTCACGACCAAATTGTACGTATTTTACGAAGGGGCTAAATTGTGCTAATTCGTACAAATTCGTACGACCTCGCTCATACAATTTTGTCCAATTTGTCTTAACCCCAGTGACAACCGTAATGCATTTAGTTAAATTATGAAGGGGCACATAATTAATTAATTATTTTTGTAAGTTACTTTAGTGGGTATACTCAAAAGTTATAAAATTAATGGGTGTTCAGGGCAGTAATTCATACTACAGTATAACAGTGCCTTGTCCCATAGACTTTCATTATACATACATTACTGCAAACATGATGTTTGTTTTCACAATCTGAAGGACCAGTCTAAATTATTTTCTGCAGTAATCGACAACATGCCACAGATGCTGTCAATAGAGCTTAAGTTGTATTGAACCTGGAGCGTTCCTTCAAGGGGATGCACTGTTCTCGCACCACTGAGTGGCACTGATCCTGCCAACAGGACCATCAAATGCTCTGTTATCCCAGCAGGCAAAAAGAGATTGCCTGCTTCGATTGACAGCTTCTCTCCAGAATTTTTTTTTTTCCTTTTTGTACCTTTGCTTTATATTTTCTTCTGCTGTTTGGTTTGGTTGTGGTGTTCTGGTTTTATTTATTTTCTGTAGCTTAAAATCGCAAAAAGAGCAGCAAGAACATGAGGGCTGCTCTGATGTATTACATTAAATTACATTCAGTCATTTAGCAGATGCACCTGCTTAAAGTGACTTAAATGAAGCAATCAAGACCAACGAAAGAGCAATAATATCTAAGGTCTGTCCTTGTTAGCCTAACGCAGTACACATTGCAAGGCTTTTTTATAATAAATAAAAAGAAATCAAGTAGATAGAATAGAAAAGATTAGAGAATACTAATGATAGAGGGTCCTTTTTTAAATAACTAAAAAGAAAACAAGTAAAAAGTGTCTGGTGAAAAAATAAATCTAATGTTATAGGGTCATATTTTATAATAAATAAAAAGACAGAATAGTAAAAGAATTGAGAATGCTTGCGCTAGGTCTCTTTTAAAACTGCAGAAAATTACATGATAATTACGGCCAATTAATGGCTTATTAAAATCTTGTTTTTAGATCAAATTAAATAAGTCGTTGTAAATGCTATTTCAGCATCATGTACAGCAAAATAGATTTGCTAACAGTTATTTAAAATTTTTTATTTTATTTATATACTACTATAGTATAAATAACATGAATAAACATTTATTCTTGTAAATTATTATTTATTTAAATTTTAGATTTAAGCATTAATTACTTTATCTGCTTTTTTATCTACTTTTTTATTTGTATTATTCATTTTTTATTTCATTTTAGTAACGCTAAAACCTTTAACTTATTTGAGTTTAGTCAGTTATTTTACAGTTGTATTTTATTTTATTTCAGTTTATTTTATTAGTATTAGTTAACAATTACAAACACTAAAGATGAAATTTAATATCAATAAATTAACATTTTTTTGTTTGTTTTTTTTAAACACAGGAAATCTACCATTACTTATCTACAACTCTCTAATATCAGCCATTGACCAGTATTGTATTTATATATAAATTCTGCTACATTTTTATATTCCACAGAAGAAAGGAAGTCAAATAGGTTTTTAATTGCATAGGTGTGATTAAATGATTTGAATCATCTGTCTCAAGGCCTGTGGACCTCTAGTGTTTAGTTGTATTTAATCAAAAACGACTCACTGAAAGACTGCTGTTCTCTCTTCATTTAAACTACAGTATGAACTATTTTAGATGTAAGTGTCAGCACACAAATGAAGGTGTGGAATCATCCTTATTTAATTCAGAGGAAGTAGAGAGCCAAAGACAAAATGGGCTATGGTACGTTGTCGCTTGCTAACACGGGTGTTATCATGTAGTCTGTTTCGCACATCGTGTTTATTCTTGCTGTCAAGACTGAGCTTCTCTCACCTCGTGCATTATGCATGTAGCGGACGCCGTTAGACAGGAAACGTGCCAGTAAATGTGATTCAATGAGTTCGTGTGTTTCAGTCAGTTTGCCACAGGCACATTTCTGTTCCGAGAGATTCCTCACGGGTGCTGCTTTCCTTTCAGGTACACAAGGCCATTTTTGGTGATAATGGACAGGAAAGTGGACACTGGCCCAAGATCAGTTTTTCAGAGCTGTTTGAGTAATATTTCACGAATCTTATGTGCCACATAAGTGGATAAAAAGTGATAAGTTGGAGCTGTAGGGTTGATTTGCCCTCTACAAATCAAATCGCTCTGTAAGACACATTGGATGCATAAAGATGTTTGAATGGCTGTCTGGGGATTGGTGTATAAAATATAGCAGTAATGCACGCCACAATAGGACGGCTGAAAATTGATGCGTGTGTGAGATGTTTTATTCTCATTAGTCTATTGGGTAGCAGATGGTCTGACATTTGTCTCTTACTTGCAAATCAGCACAGATGTTCAACACACAATTAGCTCCAACAATAAAACTCAGAAATACGTTGGCTACATCACAATTACAGAAATTCAGCACCGGTATAATGTGTGTCATAATCAAACATCTGAATCTTTTTGATTATATTGTGTGGGGATTTTGGGCCTGTGAATAAATTGTGTTTTGTAGCGTTTGTGGCGTAATGAGAAGGCGAACAATACCTCAAATCATACGGCTGGATGAGTAAATGTGTTTTTACTTTTCTAAATGACTGGGCTCATGGATTTTTGTTAGGCAGACAATAAAAAAGCTAAAATAATCTCACATATTTATATGCCTATTAATATTTAGGACTTACAATATTGCAGTGACTTGGTCTTTAGGGTTGCCAGGTCTACAGAACAAAACCAGCCCAACTGCTATTCATCTGTAGCTGTATCAGTTGGGAGAATTATATATACAGCTGGATGCCAGTAAATTACGGCAAAATGTTTACTATATTATTAGCATATTTTAATTGACAGTAGTACTACTATAGAGGTGTTTTTTCACTTTAAACATTTTACTTTTAAAAAACAATCCAAATGTGGTATAGCACTGTAAACCATTATTTTTCTATAGAACTAAACCAACCCAACTGCTATATATATATATATGTGTGTGAGGAGGGTATTTAAATGCAGTATTTACAATAAAACAGTACAGAATGAAACAATTATTTGTAGATAAATAAATAACAATAAATTAAATAAAAACATTCTAAAATAAATAAATAAATATTGTAATTAAATTAATTAATTATTATTATTAGAGGTCATTTACATGCAGGATTTACAATATTTTAATTTACAGTATGAAATAATTATTTATTAGATCGGCTAAAATGACATTTAATGATAATAGATACATAAATAAATGCATAAAACATTATAAAATAATTAAATATTTTTATCTGTAATATGTAGCACAGGTAATTTTTTTTATAATTTTAAAACATATGTATGTATTTGTTTGTTTGTTTGTTTTTCTTTAACAAGCTCCACACAACAAGCAAGATATTGTGGCCACAGCTTATATTTTTCTTTATTTAATTTAATTTAATTTAATTTATATTTAAATTAAATTATTTTCTTTGTTTAAATCACAATTGTTGTTTTTGTTTTTCAAGTTCTTTGTTTTAGTTAAACTCTGAATTTGCACTTAAAGAAACAACATATTTATCCTGGATTACACAGAATATTAAATTAGTTTAATATTAAACATAAGCTGATATGGATATCTTATACTGATATGTTGTGTATCCCAGTTGATGTTTCTGTGACACATGGGTGGGCAGCATAGTGTCTATGGAAACTAAATTCTCACCTTCTCTATATTATTTATGTGTATTATACAGTAGGTCTACTATATATTCTGTTTTCTGTGGGAGAGTAGGAAGAGAGCAGAAGCCTCTTTCACTTCATCATATGCAGAGTTGACTAAAACCCACTTCTGCATTTGCACCTTAAGATGTTTCCTCCCTCCCGGTTCTGTCATCATTAAAACCCCATCCTGCAGAAGGACTGGAGAGGTGCTGATGTGTGCGTGTGACTTCACAGCTTCCTCCACTAGCCACTGCGACATCACTTCCTAGTTTGGGTACACTTGTCTTTGTGTGACTTTGCCTGCCTCTATCTGTGAGCGTGTGCGTGTCCTTGCCTTTCCTCCGCATGTCCTGTTTGATTTATCCTCGGTGGAGGGGCTTTGATGACTCCCTTCTGATCTATTTGGTTGAAAAATAAGAGAAATTGCACCATTGCTGTCTATACTTGAGTAAAAGAGAGGGGAAAATGGGACACGGGGGGACTGCGCAAATGAACACACACACCGTTCAGGGCCGGGCATGTGTGCTTTACTGCTGTTGTTGAAACTCATTTACTAATGCATGTTTCATCCTTTATGCATTGATGGAATGCGTTTTTATATCTGCAGCCCCGTTAACCCCTTAACTGTCACCGTTCCGAATACGGGACACCTACATTTTTTTTTAATATATGTCCTGAATTACATCTTTTTAAGCTTGTATAGTACTTTTTCATGTGTTTTCCCGAAAATGGGGGTGACAGTTAAGGGGTTAATATTCATATGACCAGACAAAATGTGTTGCGTCTTATTGCAGAGTCTTGTGTACAGAAATGTAGGTTGGATACAGAAAGTGGTAATTAGTCTGAAGACCTCCCCTAACTTGTAATTATTAAGAATTAGTTAGTGTCAATAACAAATGATCCTACCTCACAAGTTCACAGATAGTCCACCTACAATGAAAAGAAATTTGGTGTAAAAAACAAAGACTCACAAAAAAAATTCACAGCAGCAAGTAAAATGTTGAATTAAACATAAAATTTTTAAATACAAAAAAAAAAAACTCCTGTAATCTTTGTTTAATTTTCAGCTTCAGAAAATAATTTTACAATGTAATGCAGGACATTGTTTTTGTTTTGCATAATTGTAAGAAGACCTTTTATTTATTTATTTGTATTTTTATTTCATTTAAATAATATAATCTTTTTTGTTTTATTTTGTTTTGTTTTATTTTGTCATGTCATTTAAATTACCATTTATATTATGTTTTGTTTTATTATTATTTTATTTTGTTATTTTATTTAAATTACAATTTATATTTTGTTTTATTTTATCTTTATATTATTTTATATTCTATTTATTTATTTATTTTACCAAGCCCTACACATAACATGGAAACAAGCCATTGTGGCCACAACTTATTAATTTCCTAGTTTTAATTAAATTATGACCGTGAAAAGAACAAAGTCAGGATATTATAAATTGAGCAAAATATTCCTAATTTCTGGCTACAGCAAGATAATTAATAAATACAATGTGGTCACATTATCTATTTTTTTGTTCCACATGTCATGTGAACTTGTTCTTAAAGAAACATGTTCACAACATATTTGTACTGTAGTAAATGGTATTCTATGTTTGAAAATAAACATCAAATATTTTTGGTCATTCTTTAGTACTGTAAGCTCTGAAAAAAGCTTTGTTTGGCAGTAGGGCTGGGCAATAAAACGATAACGTTATGTATCGCGTTAGGCATGTCGTGCATGCGCATTGCGGAAAGTTCTTACTGGGATTATTTCACCTGTTTCGAGTCTTTGGATTTGACTCTAAAGACTCGATAGATGAGCTAATGAATTCTCTTTCCGGCTCTGACTGCATTTGATAGGGCATGGGGCTATCACGTCACGTTATGAACGAACGACCCAATAAGACTTTTTTAGATAAGAGGTGAGGTGAGCTAATCATAGACCTAAGACCCAGGTAAACAATTAATTAATCTTTTAATCTTTTTGCGTACGTATCTACTAGGATTACTAATGTTAGCGAAAAACATTTTATTTATACTTTTTTTTTTTTAAATGAACGAGATGACTCGAAAAAAGATTAAAAGTGGAAAAGTCATCTCGCCATTATGGCAGGGTTTTTGGATATTATAAGTCTCACCGTAGTCAGACCAATGTCTTCTGTAAATTATGCAAAACCGTCATCCCCGCCAAGACTGGTACTACCACGAACTTGATGTACCACCTTAACCGCGCTCACCCTTTGGAGCACAGCCGTATTCAACCAACAACATCTGTAGCTGCAACACCCCACAAGCGGCAGACCACCGTGGAGAGGTACTCCGCATCAGTGCCTCATGACAAAGAATCGAAACTGTACAAAGATATAACAGAGGCAGTGGCATTATGTTTATGTTTTTTTTTACTTTTGTTTAGTTTTCCATGGTTGTTGACATTTGTCTTAATAACTGAGGGGATTACTATCAGAGGAAGGTTAAGTTTAAAATAAAAATGTTGAAATGTAAAATATTTTTCTCCTGGTCCTTATTTTAAATGAGTTATAAAAAATATCAATAATTATCAATATCGAAATGAAACACTGGTATAATGGTACAGTTTTCAGTCCTTATTGGCAGTTAGGCTGTAAAATAAGTGACACATTGAAACCAAAATGAACACAATACTTGGCTTTGTTTTTAGGTCCAGTTCTCACTATTAATTATAACTTGTGTCTCCTAACTAAACTAGACTTGCTGCTTAGTAATAGTAAGGTCGTTTTCTGTATTGGGTATGATTAAGGAAGTAGAATATGTGCTTTATAAATACTAATCAACATTATTAACATGCTTTAATAAGCAACTAGTGCGAACTGGTTTCAGCGTTATCGAAAAAAAATCTTTGGAAACGTGCATAGTAGCCAATTCTAGTTGCATATGCAGGTACTGACTCTGTGTCTTGTTTTTGTTTCTCCTCAGTGTATGTGGTTTGTGCATCTCCACTGGTTGTCTGGACAAGCAATCATCTTCTCTTTGTCAGGTAAGCAATCGAACGCTCTCCTCCAGTGAGTTGCGGTCTCTCCATCTCTGTGTGGTTGAGTGTAACTCTTGCATCCTCCTAAACACTGTCCATCAAACTCCTGCAAAGTTTCCAAACAGCAGCCATCAAACAGAAACAAACACACTTCGAGTATTTCTAACCACACAGATACTGTCTGCTACAGTCTCTAATGACTTGAGGCAGCTGCGGGGTGTCTGAGGTCTGCCTTTCTTGCTCCTCGATGACCCTTGTTGTGTCTTCATGCTGTTGCCTGGATACTGGGGCCGTAAGGTGGCCTTGACTGAGAGGGAAATTAAATGGCCAGTGCTAATGGCTATCAGGAGACAAGCTTCAAAGCCTCCAGGGCCCAATCTGACGAGTGTAAACAACTTTCTCATAAACATGAAAAACGTCTCCTCCCCACAAAACCATCCTCTACTTCTAAGTGACTGAACTAGGCACAAAAAATCTTTAAATCTGAGTCTATTGCAGAGACCAGACCATGATAATTGTGGCTTTGAACTGAAGTGGTGGTATTTATTTTGATAAAGACTAGGCATATATTTAGAAAACTGGTCTCACAGAAACATGTACACCATTTTTACATGCCTTACTGCATGTTTCGCCACAGTTTCAAAGAGGAATGTCCTCTGAGAGATGCTAAAGCACAGGTTCAATATGTGAACTCTGGCACATTTTATTATGTTGACATATGTTTGTAGTGCAACGGTGCAGAATTGAAATATCCATGGACTATTGCTAAAAGTTAATGCTCTATCATGTTGGAAATATTCCCTTCACCAAATCCAACTCTAAACCCACCCGATAGTGTTAACAAAAGCAAAACTGATATAAAAACACATTTGCTGATGCAACCGTGTCATTTCAATTCCTTTTAAACAGATCTGAACTGTTTTGTTGAATCGTAGTTACACAGGATTTGAACCTCCTTTTCGGGATTTCAGGATTTCGAAGCACCTCGTCTCCCAAGTACATCTCTGTACTCCATGAGCTCCAGAAAAAAACAACCGTCTATGAAAACACATAGATATGAAGCTGGATATGTGTGATGCTAACCTTCAAAAGCATCAGTTTTCAAATTTCCAAGCATATTAATATTGTTTTGAAGCCATAACATGATATTCTGCTAATAATTGTGTGAAAATTACACTTATTAACCCTTATTCTGTAAATATGTGTGAAAAAGGATTGAAAGGTTTTGCTGCCTCTATTGTTCGTTTCTTTTGGAAACTGTGGTGACATGTACTTATTGGTGCATATTTCGTGTCTCACTAAAATGTTCACCTAGGTACATTTATGCCATGAGGCTAGGCAGTGTAGATATTTAGCTTGTACTGGAGTACTCCACTCCTTTAGAAGTTTTGAGAGTTTTGTCGTCGTTGGTGCATTTTTTCATGCTGTACATCCCACCTCTCCGTATGGTGCACATCCCACTTAAAGCTGCCTGCCAAACTGGGGGTAGATTAGCAGCACCGTGCATTAGACTATTGATCAAGTAAAGTCAGTAAATGAACAAATTAAATGCAATTAAGTGCTGCAGGTATTTATTTATTGTGTAGTGTGATATAGAGTCAAGGCACTTCTTGTAGCCTTCCTGTAGGCTTATTAATTTTACTTTTGGTGTAAAAGAGCCCAGCCCATGTAACAAAAACTTATGCAAAACTAGTGCAATTCCATAAAAAGTAATGCAGTTAGTTACTTAAAAAATCTATATACTAGTATTCTGCTAAAAGCTAACACTAGTTAATCTTTAGCAGATATGCACACACACACACACACATACACATTTACAGACAGTCCTTCTGTTCTGGAATAATGGAAGAGAAATTTGACAATAATGACTTATCCTGTGCTATGTGTATTTCTGTCCAGTCAGATTTCGTCCAGCATGGGATTAGACACGAGAAAAGATTAAGCTACTTTCTGTATTAATTATTCGTGTTTTATTTCTCACTTTCTCTCCTGTTACTGTATATATCTGTCCTTTCACACATATACACACACACCTGAGTCAAATAAATGTAAGAAACTCTCAAAAGCTGCCCCCCAGAGTGAATCAGTGTGAATCGAAAGGTGAGAAGGGCAATATACTGTATATATGAAACCACATTTATAAGCTTTGTGTAGGTTGCTGATCTGGTGGTTGGAGGAGGTCTGTAAAACATTTTGGCTGCATATCACACACTGAATTTGACACAAAAAAAAAATGCAGTGCAAATTGTAAAATGGTAAGAGTCCTCAGATAACTGCAGTATTATTGTTGGTCATTATTAATGGAAATACTCTTTGTTTTATTTGTACACTTTATTTTCTACATCCAGATGCTGTCAGTTTGAAATCACAATGGAAGCCTGCTTCTGTGAACTACATGGCAACCCCCTGTGCAGTGTGTAATTTGAGCACAGCTAATAGAGCTCAACATCTTCCCTCGAAGATCAGCACAGATGTGGGCTTGTGTACATAACTGCCTAAACCCTAATTACCATAATTACATGTATGAGGCACAGTTGCGGTTCAATTGTACAACAAGCAGTGTAAATGGTCGGGAAAATACAGGCTATTTGTTTTAATTCCCTCTTATGTTGACATTTCTTAAACGGATGGCCGAACAAGCTTTAGCCTCTAGTTTCAGACCAAAACCATTATTCAGCCATTAGTCTAAATGAGATAACCTCTGCTCTTGTTTCTCCTCTTAGCTAAAAAAAGGAGGGATCTTTTTAACAAGATGCCCGATCGGATTGGTTTGAGGGAAGCCATTTAAAATGGCAGTTTTCCCAAAAGGCAAACCATCAAATCATTCAGATTTTAGTGTAATCATTGTATCTTTTTCTCATTCTGAAGCATGGAAAGTAGAAAAAATAAATCAATAACTAACATCAGTTTGCTCATAACCAGCCTCCCCTTTCACCATCTGTTAATATTGATTCTTTATTAAAACAATACAGCCCCTACAGTTAATTGAGTGTGAATAATCTGAATAATCCAATGTGGAGGGTTTGTGTGGTTTAATTCATAAAACTGCACGGCACACTGCGCTCACATACGGTAATCCCCATCAGATCTCTGTGGCGGTTATATAAATTTCATAATCTCTTTCATAGTTTATGAAAGCCAGCGGGAGGTCGGGCCGGATGCCCCGCGGGCCATCCTGAAACACATGTTATGAAAATCCAAAAGACAGGTGGTGTTACAAAGAAGAGAATACAGTCAGCAACAAATGAATTCAGTACTTTGGTGTTGGATTGGTCTGTTTTTTTTACTCTGATGTCTCCCACCTCAAATTCCTTTTTAATTTGAAACACATTTTATAGTGTACATTTTTGAGTGTATTTGGATTGTCGTCAAGTGTTTGTCGTCCAAATAGGTGGAGTGTTAAAGAAACAGAGGTTGAAGAAAAGTTAAAAAAAAGGGAGGAAATGGTAGGAAGTCACTAGAATGACAGGAAGAACTGAGATCGTTTGGCACACCCTGGTAAAGACATCCATCAAAAGATTTAATGCTGTGCTGTTGTTATTCCTGCCATTGTTCTCTTTCATATAATGTACTTAAAGTCACATTTGGATCTGTAATAAAAGTGACCTTCACTCAAAACCACAGGGATAGGAAAACAATAGCCTGAAAATATGTTTAGTGGGGAATAACCTTCGTGTCCAGGTGAACTCCTATATAAAGTTTCTTGTTCCCTGACCTCTGACCCCATTTCCATCTCAGAGTTAAAAATAAAAGCTTCTTCTGGTAATTGTGACTTAAAGTGCGGTCACATGACTTGTGTTTCACTACTGAGTCTTTAAATCTCATAATATGACTTTGTTCCTCCTCACATTTCCACCATATTTGGGATGTAATATGAAGTCACTTTCACACCAAGCTGCTTTTGTTTGGTTAACAAGGCCAACTTTAACTCGTTGCAAAATTTGTTTGCAGAAATTGTGTGGATTTGTATTCGAATGACAATATTTTGCAAGCAAACATTTGCTAAAAAACAGTACAGGTGCATTTTACGGTATATCTATATAACAACTACGAGTTACGAATATATCTAACAGTTGTCTTTTATGTTTCATACTTGCAACATATTATCTCACAGCCTTATTATGTCATAATGTGATTATTTTGTGTTTTAAACTCTCCCAATTGACCCTTTACCTGGAATTTGATTGACAGGCGACCTGACCAATCATAATGCAAAGTCATTTTGTGCGGCAAACAAGACAGGCAGGAGACTAGATTAACGCCAGAGGACTTTAATTTGAAAAATGGTGTGTATTGACATCTTTCTGCGGTTGAAATTAGATACCTTCGGATGTTCATTTATGTTTATTTCGAACTAGTAAAGTAATCTTACCTCTTTGGATCTGATTTATTACCTTTATTAAAGATTTACAGAAGATGTTCATCCTAAATTTCTCTTTTCAAAAGTGTTTTTGTCTGCCTTTACCCATTGACAGGTTTAACAGCCTGTTTCCAGCCTTTCGATTCATCCAATCCTCCACCATCCCTGCTGATAAAATATAGACAGTGAGCGAGAGAGAGAGTCATTGATTTTGTCACCTAACTCATTCTCAATGATTTGTCAGTGGGAGACACTAAGCTTTGTCAATAAAAGGCCACCCGCTGTTTCAGAAATGCACCGTGGCGGCATTCTAGATGATTACCGTGAATCTGTCCCTGCAGAAATTCATTATGGATCAGCCACGTGAGACTTATTTCTTCTCATGTGTCTCCAGTATTTGGCAGTTTATTAGTTCATCAACATTTCTCAATAGTGAGGTGGGAGTGTTGCCGTTCCTGATGCTATGGAGCTGGTTTTTCTGTGTGGCAGTGTTAGCATTTTCTCAACAATAATTTAGCAATCAAGCAAGTGTCTGTTTGCAGTTGAGAATCACAGTTGATTTTTCAGTCATTTAAATCTGTACTATTATGGGTAATGAAAGGTTCATGTTTTGATTTTGGAAATCCCCAGCAGAAGGTATTCATTAAACGATTAGTTTTTCCAAACCCTTTCTTTGTGCGATGCTAATCTACAGTGTTTGGTCGATTGGTGCCTTTAATCTCTGATAAAGCAGTGTTTGTGAGTGCAATGCTGCTGTGTTTATAGGGTTACCGGGGAAATCACTATTTTACTGCTCCACCTAGTGGCAAAGAATGAAATAGCATTTTCGTTCAGACCAATGCGAAAAGACCAACAAGTGGGTGGGCGATATGCAAATGTTTTGAGGATTGATTTTAAATGGCTCGTTTGAAAGATTCAGAGTCGACTCTTTGCATGATGTTTTTGCAAAGTTACACCCCACATGAAAGGTCATTTTCAAATATCCATAATAGGGCCATACAGAGAGAAATGGTTGAGAGAGTATCTAAATTAATTTACTAAACTAAAGAGGTTTCTAAAGAGGTAAAACAGCAGTTCTCAATAGTTTCTCAGTAGTTCACAAAAGTGATATTTGAATAACTACACAGTGCATTTCCGAGTGCTCCAAACCCTGACACACCGAAAGTGTGTGAATATATGTCTTCCCTTATCTGAAGTGTGACCGTATTTTCTTTTAACATACACTCCATAAATCTTTTTCAGTGTACCATAGGTGATCAGACTAAACTCTACTGTTGCTACTAAACCACATGCAGACATCTGGCAAAGTATAACGAAGGGTTTACCCTCCATTTGTGGGAACCCTCCATTTGTGTCTCGTCTTATGTGTGTGTAGGGCCAATTAAGTGTGGATTGTTTATTTAACAGATTCTGCTTAGAAAGCTCTGTTCTTATAACTTAAAATTGAATCGAAGCCCAGCGTGATAACGAGAGAAAGAAAGAGTGAGCAAACCGAGGCAGGAGAAGTTAGAGTACATGAGCAGAATATGCACTCTGTTGTTGTCAAGGTACTAAATATAAGCCTTTCAAGTGTCTGTGAGAATGTGGGTGTGCATGAGTGTATGTGCTCGCAGGCAAAAATCTCCCACAAAACCCTTCTTTCTCTCTCTTGCTGATAACATAATTGTTTAATAGATTCAAGTGGCGATAAAGGGTCTCGACTCTGGGCTAATGAAGTAGCAAGGAACTTCAGTTAAGTGCCTGTAATCTGCTATGCCTGTTGCAGGAAATGCTAACCTCTTCAGAGATCGCTCAGATAGCTGTGTGCCACTGTAGCGGGTGGCTGAATTGAGCAACAGTGTGTTTGTGGGAGCTATTTAAAATGTGTCCATAAATCAATTGGCATTTTATGCTAAGCATGAACACTGTTTTGATTGGGAAAAGCTGCGAGATGTGATGAAATCCCAATTTGTTTTGTATTGAACAGTTTCAGATTGATAAGGTTTAACATGCTGTTAACATTTCTTAAGTGCTGTCCTCCATTCTGCTGTTTTTACTTACTTACCAGAGATGATTCTTCAATGTGCGGTGCTAAAAATAGAGCTGCGGCAACGTACAACTGTCATACATACACACTTCACACATTATTCAGATGAGCTGCCGGCAGTGGACTTTGCTAGATATTCATCCGCATTTCATCCCTATATGTCCTGAGTTCTGCTGCATTCGTTTACTTTCATCACATCATTTATTTTTCATCGTAATGCCTCCTCTCTCCCTCGTAAGCGCTGATATTGACAGATGGATGGATGAAGCGCTGAAAGAATTCATGGGGCGAGCAAATAGATGTGGAGAGGAAATGGCACGTGTGCACATGTGCAGCCTGATGTGTTGCGCTTCGCTGTATTTCACACTCTCATCTTTGAGTATAATTTCACAGAATGAGAGCAAAAGAGAGAGATTCCACAGAATACTTTGAGGAAAACATGATTGCTTTGCTTGGGATGTTCCTGCTTGGACTGTATGTCTATGTTTCTACAGGATTTCGGAGTGTTTCTGTGAACTTTCTGTCTGTTCATCCAGTAGAGCATTTGTGAGGTCGGTACTGATGTTGGATGAAAAGGCCTGACTTGCAATTCCTGTTTTAGTTCATCGTAAAGGGCTTTCTGTCAGGGCTCTGTTTAGATCAGTCAAAAGTCATTCAACCATATCCTTATGTACAGTGTTGGGGAAAGTTACTTTTAAAATAATGCATTACAATATTGCGTTACTTCCTAAAAAAGTAACACGTTGTAGTTCCTACAAGCTTTATAATGTTAGGATTTTGTAGTCATCCATTCATTCATCCATCATAAAAAATTCTCCCCATGGCTCAGGGGATTAAAAAAGGTCCTCAATGTGTCAGAAACGAATTGGTGTGTTTGTGTAAGAAAAACATCATATCTAAAACTTAAGCCATAGTTCCATTAACGATTGTATGCTTGTTCGAGAGAGGTTTTAGCGGATGACATTGAGCACAGGTGAGAATATGCTAGAAACAAGTCTTCTTTTAGCTTTGACATTTTTCTTTATGAATCCTCATTTTGAGCTTCTTATGCATGTTTTTTTTTACGTGCAGATGACGGTTAGGGGAAGCTAGCAATTACGGTTTGTAAAATTATAAATATAAATATTTTTATTACACCAACCCACCAATTCACTTTCGAAGGCTCCCCGGAGCTGTGTGGAGTGCTTTTTATGATGAATGGATGACCTTTTTTTGAGCTTCAACTGCCGTTATAAAGTTTGCAGCGAACTAGAATACTCTTTCATATAACTCAGATTGTATTCATCTGAAAGAAGAAATTATACACCTAGGATGGCTTGAAATCATAGAGTATTTTTAATTATTTTCCCTTTAAGATTTCTCTTCACCTTTATGTAAATTGCTCACCCAACCCCTGACAAACAGCCCCATACAATTATCCTTCACCAAATTGTACAGCTGGCAAGCAGTCAGTGTTCTCCTTGCATCTGCCAAACACAGACCCACGAGTTACCCAAACAGCAAAGCATGATTCGTCACTCAACAGAACAGCTTTCCACTGCTTCAGTGTCCGATGGTACCATGCTTGAAATCAGGAAGATGTGCCCCAACACTTTTGTCTAAATGGATAGAGACACTTACAGATGCACATATGGAATCGAGGAAAGAAAAAAGTGTGGAAAATTACTCTGATGGCTCTCTAAAAAACCGAGACCTTTAAATTGCCATTTGAAGTGCTCTCTTGCCATCCAGGAGAGAGTGATTCTGAAATCTAAGTGCTGAACTGACCCAAAGCGTAACGGCACGGTGGAGAATGAGCTGTAATTATGGCTGGGCAATTTGCCGTGGTTAATGTGGGCCTCGGGCACAGGGGGTGAGAGAGAGAAAGGGATGATGGGTAACAGGATGTGATCATAGCTTTGTATCATGCAGAGGTCATGGAGGAGGCAATGGCTGAATCACACAGAGAGAGAGGGAGAGGGAGAGAGTTTTCTATGTATGCACCTGTTAACATTATTGAGCTGTTGTGTAACACCTCTGTGTCTGTCCTGGTTCTTGCGCTGTTAATCTGTCAGGTCAGACATAGAAGTTCAAATCTAGCTCAACAGGTCGCTGGAACTGTTTTTACCACTACTTACATTCACTAAAAATGTGAATTATGGGTATTAAATATAAACCTCTTTCACCTCTTAATCTCGTGAATCCTGTACAGAGTAATAAAACAACTCCCGTTGAAAGAGGACTTAATCCGAGCGCCGCCGTCTCTCTGCATTTCCACTAAAACATGCTTGATTTCCATGAACCGAGTGTAATCTCATGTGAAACGCACACACTATTGTGTTCCAGGATTGTAGCAAATGATTAACACGAAGATGCATGCTTATATCACCAAAACATGAGTCACATCGCTCACAGTTTATCATTTTTAAGTGCTGTCGGTTTGTTCCGAGGGAGTGGGAGGTCTTTGGACACCGTGTGGGATGAAGAAAGATAGCGGGAGCATAGTTTGTACATGTTACTTTGTTGTACTGTACAAGTCTGCACACTTTCCTCTAGTTCTGTGCGTTTGTTTGAAATAGTCTGCAGTATTTAGCAATGAATACAGTGTATAAAAACATTAAATTTAGTAGTGTGCAACATTTCTTGATACATTACTCTAGTTATCACCTGAGCATTAAATTCTCGAAAAATGTGTTTGTTTTTTTTATTTTTTTTTAAATTAATGTCTAACCAGCTACACTGCGGTTTGGGGTCTGTAAGATTTATATTTATATATATATATATATATATTTTTTTTTTTTTTTTTGAGTAATGATGCTGAAAATTCTTAAATATATATACATTTTAAAATATATTCATATATTTTAAATTGAAATAATATTTCACAATATTCCTGTTTATTTTGATATAATATATTATCAGAAAAGACGTGTGTTGTGTTTGTAGTTTATAGGCACACAAAATCTAATGTGGACACATGATATTCCCACACACATTCTAAGCTATTAAAAGCAGGCCGTTATAATTGCATGGGCTTTTGTATTCGAGTCATTTACTTTGCCTTTTAAAAATCAAAAGAAAATAAATGTGAGGAATGTGAGGGGGTGTGACTATGCTATGGTTGGCTGATTGCTCTGTCACTTGGGCTCCTCCTCATTTCAAAAGTCCACCGCACATCATAGCTCAAACTTAGTGGAATGCTGGGGAAGTATTTGTATAAATCAGCATGTTATGTGTTGGTATATGTTGTGTTCAAGAGCTTTGTGTGTAGTAGCCCTTGGCAGGTGTCCCTCATGGTTTGATGGTGTTCTTAAGGCCCAATTCACCACACAGACAAACGGCAATAGATCAATGTGGTACCCCTGTCAGATGTTGGTTGAAGTTGGTTAGAGTTTGTTTTCATTTAAATTATAACAACCACGTCTTTACCAACAGCCCCTTTTGTTTAATTCACCATCTTTTCACGTGAACAATGACACACAAATGCATTAATAAGAGTAAAATTTGGATTGTGAATACAGGATCATCCATTTTTTCCCAGTCAGTGACAGTTGGTCAGTGTTTGTTGGTGCGGTGTGAACATGAGTCTTATTTTTCATAAGATTCTGAAGAAGCTTAAGCCAACTAGTCTGTTGCAGTCTGTTGGCGTTTGTCTGTGAATTGGCCTTTACATGCCTGAGTGGCCCTGCAGTTACACACATGTACACACACACGTCTAGTCAGCTATGCTTATATGGAGACTCTGCATAAGCATAGTGTTTTTTATACTGTACAGACCGCATATTCTTTTGCGAGTCTGTGAGTATTACGTTTTAAGTCCCCACCAGAATAGAAAAAACAGGTACACACACACGTTCTTGTGTGTCCGCTCTGCTCTGTTTGTTCCCTTGCCCCACAGCATATACAATCAGGCATGCAAACTTTCTTTTTGGTTTCTTTCAGTTTGCATTGGTTATTTTTTTTTTTTTTTGCATGATTTAGTTTTGTTGCTAAATTTTTTATTGTTTTGATCAGTTTTATTTATTTGTCTTTTATTCTTTTCATTTATTTTACTTTTGTTTTGGCGTTTGTTTTTGTTCTTGTATTCTTTTTCTTTTTCCCAAAAAACAAACATTGTCGTTTTTATTTTATTTTATTCTATTACACAGAACTAAGGATGTTTTTGTTTGTTTTTTTATTCGTTTAACACGATTTTATTTTGCTGTCTTTTTGTTTTGTCTTGTTTTGTTGTTTGGTATTTTTAGTTTGATTGCCTATTTCTTTTATTTAATTTTGTTTTATTTGTTTGTTTTTAGATAGCCTAGCTCTGATATGTGCCTTTTATGTTCACTCAATAAGTAATTGTCAGCTGTTGTTTTTTTTTAATTCCTCTGTAGACATTTTCAGAAATCAGAAAGAAATATATATATATATATATATATATATATGTGTGTTTTGTTTTGTTGTTGTTTTTTTATTGGTTTGTTGTATATAGCTCTATAATGTGCCTTTTATTTCTTTTTTCTCAGTCAGGTTTTTTTATTCGTCTGGGGGCTTTTTTTTTTTTAAAGAACGTGTTTTCTTTCTTTCATTTATTTTACTTTTCTCTTTGTAACAGGGAAAACAAACCTGCCCACACACAGAATTATGGATGTTTACAGAGTGTCTGAGTCTGTCACTTTCCTTTCATTTCAGCGGCAAACAGGACTTTCATTTTATTCAGTGAATCAAATGAACTGATCTGAGAGCTGTGCTGATTCTCAATGCTATCTGTGTTTGTGCTGGACAACTGCTTTGAGTGCAGTATTTGTTTTCCTGGGAACATTTTTGGTCTCGCGACAGGATAAAAGGATCTGACCAGCTCTGCTGATGGTTCTTTGATGTCTGCCTTTGTTCTGCCCGCTTGTGTGTGTGTGTGTGTATGTTTGATGTGGAACTGATGTCTGTGTGTGAGCCTGTTACTGCACAGAGGTAGAAAAAGGTAGAGGCATCAGATTAGAAAAGTGTGTATCGTTTGTGTACGAGTAGTGTGTGTTTGTGTAGGCTAGTTTGAAATTGATCTGTGGTTTTCATTTTTCCGCCAAGGGCATAGCAGTGATGACGGAAAATTGAGGCAATTTCAAACTGGAATAGTATGAAAAGAATCTGATTGATTTGTTCAAGGCTTGCACCAATATCGTTTTTATTTTAGGCCTTTTTGCTGTTTTTTTTCTTAGCAGTCGTGTTGAGGGGACAGGAAATGATGAGAACAAAACGTAAAGGTTACTTCCGTAACCCCAGTTCCCTGAGACATGGAATAAGTACTGCGTCTGCTAAGACGCATGGGGAAAACTCCTTTTTCCCCCTAACTGAAGCCTATTATAAAACGCAGTTTTATTATTTATTAAAACTGCACGGTTGTGGGCCATTGCTAGGGGACTTATTTTAACCAATTAGGGAAGGACCCGCCAATAACGGGCCAATGGCGTTGACCACACCCCATTGGCGCGAAGCGTTGAGCCAATGGCTGCGACAGGCGCCAAAGCGTTGTGATATGGCGCGAACTTTGTCTATTTAAGACAAAGAACCGCCAGCCACCTTCAGGTTAATTCGACTGAAGCGACAGCCTTTCATAGAACAGCTCAGAACGCAGTACTCGTTCCATGTCTCAGGGAACAGGGGTTACGGAAGTAACCTTTACGTTCCCTTTCGACATTTTACTCATACTGCGTCTGCTAAGACGCATGGGGAACACAGTACAATCCCGCTGTGCTATAAGGTCTGGAATCTGGGAGCCTGAGAGGGGACCTAGGGGAAACCTGAGGTCTCACACGTCACAAGCATCCTTGTCCAATCACTTAGAGGCTATGAGCCTACGCCCGCAGGGCGGTCAAACAGTGAGAGAACTCTGATATATGATTATAATGCTCCTAAGCCAGGCCGTTTTGGGCTGGTTTAGAGCGCTTTTAACTGTGTTTAACCAGGCAGCGACTGATGTAGGATACAGCAGTCAGCAAGCACAAGTCATAGTAAGTCCCGTTGGACGAAGAGTTGTTAAAGCATTAGCGCCTCACAGCGCAGCCAAAGGCAGAGGCGCATACATTCACTTATAAGCCAGCGGGTGCCGGATAGTTCAGCGTTTAGTTTCGCCGGGCTATGACTGAAACTAAGGCGATTGCAGTTCAGGGAGCCCATAGCGACGATAACTTTGACTAACTCACTTACAGAAGGGAGTTTTAGTCAGATAATAAGGCACTGAAAAGCGTTGCAAGTGAAATTTAGAGTCTAATACTGTCTGGCTATAACTGAAGCTGAGAGGCTGCAGTTGGAGAGCCTGTACTGACAATAAGGATGGTCTGACTCGCTTCGCATAAGGGAGCTCAGAGACAATAGCGCTGTCCAACACTGTGAGCGGGACTGCACAGAGAAGCGAGTTCGCGGCCGGGTTAGAGCGGCCCGAACAGCAAGTGTCACTCAGCAGAGAGAACCCTAGCTTGCAATGCTGGGATGTCCAGATTATAAAATCTGGCAAAAGTGGACGGCGAAGCCCAGCCAGCCGCCTCACATATCTCAGACAGAGAAACAACACTAGCCCAGGCCCAGGTAGAGGCAGTGCATCTAGTAGAATGACATTTAACTCCCAAGGGACATTCCAGGCCTGCTGAAGAGTAAGCCAGTGAAATAGCGCTTCTTTGCGAGTCTTTGCTTCGAGACCGGTAGCCCTTTGGAGTGGACACCGCAGCAGACAAACAGCTGTTCAGAGCGCCTGAAGTCAGCTGAGCGCTCGATATAAGCTCTCAATTCCCTGACGGGGCAGAGAGGGTTGGAATCCTGGCCCTCAGGCTGTGGGTGCCAGATTGTGCCCTTCGCATAAGATAGCAGGTCGCGTCTCAAGGGAATTGGCCACGGAGCTGCTGATAGCATTGTATAAAGGCTCGCTAACCACGGCTGGTTCAGCCACAAAGGGGCTACCAGGAGAAGCTTGTGGCCCTCCTCCTTGACTTTGCTGATGACCAAGACTGGGCGAGGGCATCCATTTCCATGGTGAAATATGCTGGGCCGCGAGTGTTTTCGTCCGAGGCGTAAAGGTCTATTTCTGCCCTCCTGAATAAGTGCCAGATCGTCTGGATTGTTTGGGGGTGCAGCGTCCATTCTGATGGGCTGACCTTTCCCCTGGATAGCATGTCTGCGCCCTGGTTCAGAATGCCCGGT
>JAUMHG010000072.1:4605802-4653469 GCA_032359395.1 Enteromius anoplus | reverse complement strand
TATTGTGGGAGTGGCCTCTGTCTGTGTGACGCCACATTGACATGCATTTGAGAATGGCTTGATTTCAGAAGGGGCAACTTATTTTTATTAAATTAAAATAAGACTATTTGTGGATCTTTATCATTGTAAGGGTGGTTGTGTACTCACACTCCCAACACACATTTCAGTCCAAACAGCTTGAAAAAGTGCATGCGGCACTGAATGAATGACTCCTTTAAAGAAACAAAGTTTCAGTGCTTTCAAGAGTTACAAGAGCTTGTGGTTCTTCCAACAGATCACTGCATTGCCTCAGTTCCAGCAGCACGCATGAACTGATCATCTCTTACTCTTTACTACTCAGAGCATGAAATAAACATCAATGGACATCGGAAGGTGTCGTTTCACCAACGAAAAGGTGTCAATACGCACCATTTTTCAAGTTTAAGTCCACCAACATTAATCTGCTCTCCTGTCTGATTTGTTTGTTGGGCAAAAGGGCAGATAAAGAGGTATGATTGGTCAGATCACCTGTCAATCAACTCCCTGTGAAGGGTCAATTACGATTGGTCAACCACACATCATTTCGATAGAGTATATTTTCACGTGTAGTCATTTTGGAATGGAAGGTCATATGATCATCCAGACATCAAGTTGGTGATGAAATGTTATTAGAAACTTATTAGAAATGTCTTTCTAGTACATCACTTATCATCATCAGTGTTAAAAACCGTTGTGCTTCCTAATTGTTTTTGTGATGTTTTCTCAATAAAAGAACTTATCTAAAAAAGAAGAAAGAGATGCTAAATGCTCTTCAGTATGTCATTAAGAGCAGTTAAATAGGTTTTGATTGTTAACTTTATAGCGGTTTAAAACACATCTTTATATAAAAGCAGTTCAAAGTCCAAAACACTATAGATACAAAGTTGATGTCAGACAGAAACTGGCACTGGCCGATGGCAATAGCAGGGTGCGTGACATGTTAAATGGCATCTGGTAACAAAGGGCAAGTGTGAGCGTGTGTGTGTGCGTGGGTGTAAAGCCAGCGGCAAGGGAAGGGAAGACGGTTTTGATAGGTGTTGTGTTTACGCCGAGAAGAGAGAGCGCTGGAGAGGATCACAAGGGGACATGGACCCTGTAAAGACTTGCTTTGTTCCACTACTGTATGTCAACAAACTGCATTGATGCCGTGGTCCGGCCAGTCTGAACCAAAAGAGAAGAAATTGAAGCCTATTTTAAGACCATAGAGGTTTTCAGTTATTAAGACATTATTTTAAGAGTACATTTCCCTCTAGTTCTATTTCACTCATTTCTTTGATGAAAAATCAGTTGACTGTAGCAGTACAGTAATTAAAATGTCCTTCTCTGCAGAATGTTAAAAAACATCATTTTTATATCAAAAAGGACAATTATATAAAAACACACTTTTTTTTAAGCTATACTCAGAAGGACACATTGAATTGATCAAAAGTGACAGTAAAGACTTATTTATTTTAAAATATTTGAAATAAACGCTGTTTTATTCATCTAAGACTCCTAAAAATGACGCAGCACAAATGTTTTTAACATTATTACAATAAAAAAGAATGTTGTGCAGCAAATCGGCATATTATAGTGATTTCTGAAGGAGCGTGTGACACCGAAGACTGAAGGAATAAAGGAATAAATTGCATATTGCAGCACATTCACACAGAAAACACAGCTTTTACTGTACTTATCAATGCAGCATTGGTGAGCAGAACATTGTATATTCAGTAATTTAACTAAAATAAATCAACAATTTAAATTTTTTTACCATGTTGTATTTAATATACCACTTATTAATTATTGTACTTTTCTGAAAGCTGAATAAATAAGCTTCTCAGTGATGTATGATGTGGATGGATAGGGCAGTAGTTAACCGAGATACAACTATTTGAAAATCTGGAATCTGAGGATAGAGAAAAATCTAAATGCTGAGAAAATCACCTTTAAAGTTCTCACATGTAGATCTAATCAATGCATATCACTAATCAAAAATTAAGTTTTAATATGTTTATCGACTAGATATCTTCATGGAACATGATCTTTACTTACTATCCTAAGGATTTTTGGCCAAAAAAAAAAAATCTACAATTTTGACCCATACAATGTATTTTTGGCTATTGCTACAAATATACCCCCCCAGCGACTTAAGACTGGTTTTGGGGTCCAGGGTCACATATCACTTTTCTGGCATTTATATACGCAAACAAGAACATACTACTGACAATGCAATGTGCTGAACTATACTTTAAGTATATTTCTACTATAATGTTACAATGCAAAAAAAGAAAAGAAAAAATGAATGGTTTTAAAAACATTTCATTATATTACAAAGTATATTTCATTATTAAAGCGAACTGGGATTTGTTATAGCGCTTGCATATCATTGCCTCTGTTGTTCTCATTTGGATAAAAGCGTCTAAATGGAAAGAGATTTTTTATTATTTAAAGTCTTTTTTATTAGTACTCTGAATGGGAATTATTTTGGTTAGCATAATAATAAATGTGATTTATGGAGATCATGTGATGCAAACAGAATGAGACGAACTCATTGAATGTGATTCTGTCTCTCGTTCAGCCGTGAGTCTCCCGTCTCCTGCTAACGTGTCTATCCAGTGTAACAGCTATGGAGTTGAAGTTCGGTGGGAGTATCCCGATCTCCATCAAGACATTTACTTCCAAGTGAAGTTGAAAAGCGAAAGAGGGGAAAGGTAAATCATCTGAACTTTATTTTACCTTGATTAATTAATCTTTTAAAATACCAGTTAAATCATAATCTTGTTTAGTTTGAAAGTGTTTTCTGCATGAGCTTATACTGTTATGGTTTATTTCTGTTCCAGGATCTCTAATCTTACACAACATCTGCGTTTAAACATATCTAGTATGCTGCACGATGTAGCGTTCAACCGCTTCTATGTGAATGTGACGGCCGTGCGAGGAGGACAGAAGTCAAATTCAACCAGATCAGATTTCTTCGGCTATAATACAAATCTTTTGATTAAAACTGAGTGTACGTTTAGCTTGTATTTTCATTAGAAGTGTTATTTATCACAGCAAATACCAGCAGTATAATCTAACCCTACTGTCGTCTGTTCAGGTTATTTGGATTTTCCTGAGGTTAAACTTTCTCCCAAAGATGGCAAACTTCTCGTCCATTTCAGCAACCCTCTTGAGCTGTACAGAAACTCACGGGTTCTGCCCAAATTTCCGAATGATCTGAAATACCGTATCCAAACAGAAGAGGTAACCTTCACTTTCCTGTCTGCTTGCAGCAATAGTTCAACCGAAAACAAAAACTCACTTAAAGAATATTATAATCATTTATGGCTTTATTAAAGACCAAAATGCAATATAAAATTCATCAGGACATATTTCTGATTATTAGTGTTGAGTTGTGCTGTTTTTGGGGAAACTATGATTTTCTCTGACTTTAATTTATTGAACGAAAATCTTATTGACCCCAAATCTTTGAGCAGTGTATATCTCAAGTAAAAAGTGCATTTTAATTTCACCTCTACAGGAGATGTATGAAGAAATCTGTAAACGGATGCACAACACATCATGCGAGACATCCGTGGAGTTTTCTGAGCACAGAGGAGTCTACTGCATCAATCTGACAGGAACGATCGAACAGATTTCTTTCAATCCCAGAAGCAGCTGCTTCTCAGGAGACATAAGAAGCTGTAAGTCCAGTTTTCGCAAAACAATCTTCCGTTTAATTAATACATTAATTTTATTATAATAGAGAATTTGTAAATACATCCCAACCTTTGGCTTCTAACGTATTAGGGAAAAAATATACAAATACAAGTGACACAAAACATATGGGCTCATTGGTACCATAAAGGGATATTAAATGATAAATCCAACAAAACTTACACGCACAGCTGAGGATGATATGCTTGACTGATGTTTTTGGTTCTTCCAGATGTTCCGGTCACTGTGTACGTTTATGCCGTGCTGGGGGTGGGTTTAACGCTGCTGTTTATAACTCTCATCATTATACTGTTAGTCAAGAGGAACAACTCAGAGATGAAGAAGAAAGTTCATGATATGTTCCGGACTTACTTTGTAAGTTGCTTTTTGGCCTGTTCTTGATATTTATGTGCACCTTTTTTAGTAAAACATAGAAACTGAATGCAACATTATGCATCTGCATTATCAATGCTGCAAGACCACTTAAAATGATCATATATATTTATGAAATGAACAGCATTTTTAAATAAAGGCCTGGCCTGGCTACCATACTGTTTTAAATTATTATATTAATTATGAACACTGGTTTGTAGTGCAGTTAGGTTTACTACACTCACCCATAGGCTTACTTTCTGCTTTAAAGATAAAGTTGACGACCATCTATTTAATACTCAAGAATACTCAAGTCATCTAAACTAAAAAAAAACATTGAAATATCAGATGAAAATCAAAAACTTAGGTTGAACTGAAAATACCCTTGGAAGTATTTTTAGCATTTTACTAGAAAAACTAAATGTTGAAGTATTAAAATTATACTGCATTAAAAATACTTTAAATCTAAATAACAAATATTAGATAAAAAAACAATAATATTAAAACATCTTAAAATTAGGTTAAACTAAAAATGATGTCTTGGAAGCTCACTGAAACAAAAATTAAAAAGAAAATTAAAGTACTATAATTACTAAAAATAAAATGAAACTAAATAACTTAAATGAACATGTTAAACTGTGAAAAACAAAGTAAGAATCAGAAATGTTGACTTAGAAGCAAAATCAATTTTATGTACTAAAATTATTAAACTGAAATAAAACACAACATAGAAATGTATATACAATATAAAAATGCAAATTAAAAAAATAAAATAAAATTAATTAAAACAAACAAAAAAAGAGGACATTAAATGGTGTGTTTGACAGAATAAATAAAAAATGAATTAGAATTAGTTTATTACTTAAAGGGGCAGTTCACCCAAAAATGAAAATTCTGTCATTAATTACTCACTCGTTCATCTTCAGAACACAAATTAATATATATTTGATGATGTAAGAAAGCCATCTGTCCCCCTCCACATGATCCCAGATCCAGAAACTGCTAAAAAAAAAGTCCATGTGACATCTTCAACTTCAGTTCTGCGACGATAGGAGAATACTTTTTTTTTATGCGCCAAGAAAACAAAACTAACATCATATACCATTCTCCTCCTGTGACTAAACAAGGCTGATTACATCAGATACACTAAAGTTTGCGTACACAGGGTGCACTGAGCACGGTGGAGGACTAGTAAAGTCACGGGAGAAGAGTAAAGGATGTTATTTTTGTTTCATTTGCACAAAAAAAGTATTCTCGTAGCATCACAAAAGTGAGGTTGACCCACTGATGTCACATGGACTGTTTCTAGACCTGGGATTATTTCAGTTGTGTTGCTGTCTATGGAGGGACAGATGTCTCTCTGATCATCAAAAATACCTTAATTTGTGTCCCGAAGATGAACGAAGGTCTTATAGGTTTGGAATGAGACAATGGCAAGTAATTAATGACAGAATTTTAATTTTTGGGTGAACTAACCCTTTAAGCCATAATATATTAAAGCTAAATAAAAGGAATGAATGTGCACTAGTGGTCAGTCTAATGTTGTTTGGTCTTCAAAGTTCTTTTTTGTAACGAAATTCACACTTTTTTTTGGTCAACCATGCATTTAATTTGTCAGAAATGTCTTTGCTGTTTTTAATGTGTTACCCAGCAGCATTCCTGCACAGGGACGGGTTACTGTAAACTGTCTCTTTCTGGTTTGGTAGGACTTCGATAAAAATCCACCACACCAGACAGAACCACTGGATCTCAAGCAGGAAGATGTGCAGAAAGATGTGCAGATCGAGCCGTATGAGGAGCCTGAAGAGATTACCACGCTGATACCATCCACCGATGACGACAGTTCTGGAAGCGGCACATCAGGGGATAAAAGCTACGGGCCTAATGACCTTGTTGAAGACGAGCAGAGTGGCCAGTCCGATTTTTACGACTGTCCACATGCTCCAAGACAAAGACAGGAGATGAGTCCCGGAGACACAGTAGATGGTTATGGACCGAAACAGCTTTTAGACATCTAGAGGTGAAGGAAAGTACCATAAAGGCAGCAAAGTCCCCAGCACCTGTCGCCACGCCGTGTTTTGGGAAGATGACATGGGACGGGACTGTTCGTACAAATACAAGCCCTCACATGACACGAATGGAATTCCCCTGGGTTTTCCGGTTTGTGGCACAATGGAAAAAGTGTTTGGCATTCGTCCTCATCACGCCTCTCCTTTTATTTGAACCGAAACTCTTCATACACTAGTTCAGGGAATTGTTTTACTCTTCTTATTCTGAGCATTATATGTTCTTTACTACATCTATTTTGCAACACAATGTCGTTTTATCTCAGTCTTACCTTGTGCCCTTTGAACAAAGTTTTACAACATCTTTTTTACAAGCACCGCTCAGGTCATGCGACTTTATTTATTCAGCAAGGATGCATTAATCAAGAGTATGTTACTAAAATTAATGCGGTTCTTCTGCGTCCATTTAAAGCTACAGTATCCTGATTTCTGTAAAAATGTGAAGCATTGCATCGACAATAATCAGAGATGTTTCTTGCATAGCAAATCTGCATATTAGGGTGATTTCTGAAGGATCATAACTGGAGTAATGATGCTGAAAGTTCAGAAATAAATTACATTTTATACTACCATCAAATAGCAAAGAGTTATTTTTAATTGTAATAACATTTGGCAATATCACCGTTTCTTTATTTCTGATCAAATAAATGCAGCCTTGGTAAAGTAAAATCTTTGAACAGTAGTGTTTAAGTTTCTGTAATTTGGTTGTTTTTGTATGATGCCAGAGCTTTTCTAAGACACTTGCAATTACAAAAAAAATAAAAAAAATAAAAGGTCTGAACACTACTTCGCCAAGTCAAACTCATACTCGATGCAAATCTAACACGGCATGAACACAGAGCGTGGTCATGTAGCAGATCTTAAACATGCTCACTCCACCATGAAAACGGGAACTTTTGAGGTCAAAGTCATTTACTGTTCAATTCTATGAACAATGCATAACAATGATGGGAGAGGACAAGAGATTACCATTATGATGAACTGACAAGCCACTTTAAAAAGCCATCCTATCTAGCTACAGCTAGCTGATCATTTGCATTGAAAAAAACAAACAAAAGTCATTATTTTTTGTTCCTTATTGTGTTTTTATTAAAACTGGATTGGGGGAAATTAGTACTTCTATTTTTATTTTTAATATATAACTGATTGAAAGCCTTTGAATATGATGTTCAATTACATCCTGTACAAAATAAACCCTGCTGAGTCATTAAGGAATTATCTCCTGCTGACGGTTCAAACAATCAAACTTTCTGAACATTCCATTTGTTTAGGGCGTCTCCATGCCGACGCTATTCAAAAGCACCTTTCAGAACGGCATACTCTCTGTATGAGTCAAACAAACGTGGAAGTTCTGGTAAGGAAAATGATGCCATCATGTACTGCCACAGTGTAACCTGTGAGCCGACATGTCTTCAGTGAGGTCCTGTAGTCTCCGTTGGTGCTGGAAACACTGCAGTGATGTCGAGTCTCTGGAGCGCCTCTGCCGTCCTAGGAGAGCTTCAGGCCCTGAACGTTTGCTCTTAAATTAACCATCTGCTTCTCCTGCATCTGCTTCTCCTGTTTGAACGCCAGTTTGTTTGCTTTCTTCTCCGACCTCCTCTCCTAAAACAACATAAAGGTGCTTTTTAAGTAGTTATACTGCCGGGCATAGGGCAGTATCCCGATAATAGCACAGATATATACAAGTGTCTATGGATATAAGCCTATGCTTGCCTGTTGCATGACATGAAGGAATATTTAGGTTGTTTTTTTTTTCTTTTTTTTACAACAACAACTGCAGAGAAATCTGAATCGGGAAATCAGTCATTTGCATGCAAGCTATCTGGGAGCCATGGCTTGCTTCTATAATCGCAGTAAAACCACTTTGAATTACAGAAATGCTAACATGAATGAGAAATTGATTGGTTTGGTCGACTGGCTTGGTTTGGCCCCCGTCCAAGCTTAAACGCCAAGCTACGCCTATGCTGCCAAGTGCTTAACGCAGAGCCGACTTCCTCTTCCAATGTGAGATGTTTCTTCTAACTTATAAAATAAGCACAAAGTCCCGAGTCTGACAACTTTTAGTGCCAGCTCACTTCTCCTCAACTAGCTTATAATGTCTGACAGGCCATAACGCAGAGATAACGGGTAGACAATCACAACATAATTGGTGTTAGATTAATGGTTAAAGGGTTAGTTCACCCAAAAATTTATTTTCTTTTATTAATTATTCAAGTTGTTTCAAACCCTTAAGACATTTGTTCATCTTCAGAACACAAATTAAAGTATTTTTGATGATATCAGAGAGCCATCTGACACTCCATAAACAGCAATACATCTGAAATGACCCCAGATCTAGAAACGTTTCGCGACGCTAAGAGAACAGCAATTTACTCAACCATTCTTGTGCTTTGACTCCAGGGTGAGTAATCAATGATTAAGTATTTTTCATTTTGGGATGAACATTATTTCCAGCATGACACATCAAAGGAGACAAAGAAAACACTGCAATCTGTAGGCGTCGCTGACGTACGCACCTTCCTCTCTGTCTTGATGGCCTGTTTCCTCGCTCTCCTCTCCTCTGCGCTCTCCTCCCGTGAGCGGGGCTGTGTGGAGGCTCGGGGCAGGTCTGAGTCATTGATCCTCTCCATCCTCTCAACCTGTTTGACCGTTAGGCCTCGTTTTGGCAGAACGTCCAGAGGGATCCCTGACTTACTGGACACTCGGATCTGCTTGGGCTGCATACACATATTGACACTCATGCATCTGCCAGACACTTGCATTGCATTGAAGATAGAGATGATATCAGTTCATGCAGGATTCAAACCCATGACCTTGTCGCTGAAAGCACCATACTGTACTGTTTGCATCCAGTGCCACGTCTCTTGGGCGTTTTTAATAATACCTATCTAACCTCCTCCATCCCCGTTAACAAACATGTTCTCCTCTGACGTGAATTATGTTTTGGTCTCGACATTGCGTGCAAACTAATATAAAGTATACAAAACAGGTCTGTGTGCTTTATTAGTCACATTTATTGGATTAGCTTGATGAATCAGCGCATTAAAAACCTATAAAAGATTAATATTATTAATACAAGCTCAATTCACTACAAACGGTCTATTTGTTTACTAATTGGTTTCATAGCCTTACTGTTATGAATGAAGCATGTCTGCTTGTGTCTCTGTGCTACAGGGGAAAACCATACACTGTAACACAGAGACACAAACCATGTCTGAAATTTGGTTCACATGCAAACTGAATGCGGAATTTGAATTGGAAATGTAACTCAAAGTGAATCTGATCAGTGCCTTTCCTGCTTTATCTGTCTAACGAGATGAGTGAAGAGTTTATTAAAGGGGTCATATGATATGATATGCGATTTCAAGTTGCTACAAGCCCCCACTTTTCTACATCACAGTGTGGCTTTATTTTTATGACACCCTCACAAGGCCCAATCAGAGCTCACCTCGCTCCTCAGTATGATAAGCTTTGTAAAATACGAAACAAGCAGGTTTCTTCACCTTTGGGGGGTCCTGGATCAGCTTGGGCCGGTTGTAGAGGTTGGAGTATGTACCTGGGAGAGAAAGATAAAAATGATCATAAAAATAGTCAGGATATCCATATTTTGATAACTGAATACCTGATCAAAAAACTATTATTACAATTTAAAATAACGGACTCAAAATAAATGACTCCAGTCCTCAGTGTCACATGACCCAATCAAACTCACTGATGATGGTCTCACAGTCCCAGCACTCTGTGGGCGGCTCAATCACCTCTTCCTCATCGTCTTCCTCGTCGTCTTCCTCTTTCACAGAGGGCAGCTCTGCAGGACCCAGCTGATCTGGTTTCTGACATCTACACACACATAAACGAAGTGATGAGCTCTTCTGCTGTGATTCCTCTCACACACACACACACAGATCCGTGACAGGCGCACACACTCACTCTTTCTCTTTCTGTATGAAGTAGTCTTTGATGATCTCCTCCAGTCGCTTGCTGTCGGGTTCGATGTAGCCCTCCAGCTCTGCGTTATCCAGCGCGCCGATCTCGTCATCGTCAAACTGCTCGTAAAACTAGTCAACAAACAGACAATTACTGAGAGCTGGTGCCTCTTCTGCTCACCAAGGCTACATTTAGTTGATAAAAAGTAAAAACAGTGTTATCATGCTATGTTTGATTTGAAATGAACATCTGCCAAATGTGGCGAGTTTGGTGGGTTACTTAAAATAAATGATGTTCACTCGTTTGTGATTTATCATGATTATCAATTATGATTTAGCACAAATAATGCACTTTGGATTCATATGATATACAGTCTAATTAAGTTGGCTAGAGAAAGCCAACTTACTGAACTACTACTTAAACTTATTATATTTATTATTATTCTTCTTGGACTACATTTTTAAACGCTCCTCCTAGAGCTTTAACTCTAATTCGGCTCAGATCTTCAGACTGATCTCACTGGGTGTGCTATATCTTTTCTTATGGATTCGACTTAAATGCTAATAAGATGCTAATCATGCTAGGAACATGCTAGTAGCATGCTAATCATGCTAGCAACATGCTAATATCCTTCTAATCATGCTACAAACATGCTAATCATACAAGAAACATTCTAGCAACATGCTAATCATGTTGGAAACATGGTAGTAACATGCTAATCATGCTAGCAACCTGCAAATATCTTGCTAAGCATGCTAGTAACATGCTAATCGTGCTAGCAACATGCTAATATCTTGCTAATCAAGCTAGAAACATGCTAATCATATAAGAAACATGTTAGCAAAAGGCCAATCATGCTAGAAACATGGTAGTAACATGCTAATCATGCTAGCAACATGCTAATATCCTGCTAATCAAGCTAGAAACATGCTAATCATACAAGAAACATGTTAGCAAAATGCCAATCATGCTAGAAACATGGTAGTAACAAGCTAATCATGTTAACAACATGCTAGCAACATGCTAATTATGCTAGCAACATGTAAAATAACTTGCAAATCATGCTAGAAAAATGCTAGCAAAATGGTAATCATGCTAGAAACATGGTAGTAGCTTGCCAATCATGCAAGAAACATCATGTTAGAAAAGTGTTAACAACATGCTAGTAACTGGCTAATTATGCTAGAAACAATGTTAGCAACATGCTAATCATGCTAGAAACATGCTAGTAACATGGTAATCATGCTAGAAACATGCTAGCAACATGCTAATAACTTGCTAATCATGCTTGAAACATACTAGCAAAATGGTTATCATGCTAGAAACATGCTAGTAACTTGCTAATTATGCTAGAAACATGCTAACAACATGTTAATGACTTGCTAATCATGCTAGAAACATGCTAACAACATGCTATTAACGTTTTAATCATGCTAGAAACATGTTAGCAAAATACTAGTAACTTTTTAATCATGCTAGCACAGTGTTTCTCACTCCTGGCCCTTGCGCCCCACCGCTATGCATATTTTGCATGTCTCTCTTTGTTAACGCACTTGATTCTGATAATCAGCTCATTAGAAGAGAGCTCCGTGCATGAGCTGTGTTCCAATTGAAATTTACTTCACTTCGGAACATCCATTCGTGGATTTGCACTATAAATAATTTAATACGATTTAAAATTACGTCTCGCACACTTAAATGCACTTTGAATGGAACGTATAGGTGCGCTTCGAATTGGAATCATGGCGGAATATCCGGTGATGCCCACTTCGCAGGGCACATACGAACAAACAGAACAAACGTCTGAAGCGACATGAGAAACATAGGAAATGTGCAGAGCTGTGGGGCGCGAGGACCAGGATTGAGAAACGCTGCCCTAACCATTTATGCACATGGTCGCTTTTCAAAAACAGTGTTTAGAATGGACGTGCAAAAATACATAATAAAATCGTTTTTTATATTTAGATAGTAATGCATGTTAGATTGCTTCTTGTGCCCAAGAGCACATTTATTAAAGCCTTAATAACAAGAAACTATGCTTCTAACCACAGGTCCAAAGCTAGCTCTAACCACGTACATTTGTGACGTTGATTGCGAATGTTCGTTTGAACTATGCTTTCGGGAAACACTGAATCTTTGAACTATGCTGGTAACGACGGAACTTGCGACCATAGTAGGCTAAACATGCTTTTGTGAAACGCACCCCAGAATATTATTCAGTGAAAAAAAAATACAAATAAAATATATATTTTTGCTACCTGGAAGAGGGAAAGTCCAACATAGTCTCACGACCAATTCGTACATATTTTACAAGGTGGCTAATTCATACAAATTCGTACAGCCTCACTCTTTGTGTGACTTGTCTAAAACCCCAGTGAGGTAGGTTTAGGGGCGGGGTTAAGTGTAGGTCATTCATACAAATTCATATGAATTGGCAACTCGTAAAATACGTATGATTTAGCCAAAAACATATGAATACATATGAGTGAGGTTGTACGAAATAGCCAACCCGTAAAATATTCACGAATTGCCGTGAGACCGGGCAATTCGTGCGACCGGGCTGGAAAGGGTGGCATAAGGGTTAGTACATGATGAATTAATTCTTAGGTGTCCCATTAATGACACGTTGTTCAATTTCCTGATCTTAAAAATATATTTTTTCTAACATTTTTGCTTTTAAATTATTTAAGATGGAGGTTTAAATTGCATGGCTTTTTAAGCACATTGTTCGTTTGGCCTAAGTGAATCATGAAGTCTTATAGTTGATTTTTTGGTTTGAGTTTGTAAGAGCGTTATTCTTCTTCGTAGCACACCATTTTTAAAGAAGTCAAGAAATTAGTAGCAACCAACTGTGCATGTGTTTAAGCTTCCTAAAGTTGTGTTTGCTATAGTTTTGAGATAACAGTTCCAAAGCAGACATACACATTGTTGTGTCCTTCATCAGATGCATCCGTCTGTTTCCCACATCTCCACCCACACATGTACGTTTCCCTCATTCTCACCCGGCACGCTAACATCCACAGACTAAACCGCCATTGTGGGCGGTTGTCCTTTTAATCACACATCTCTCAAGTGATTGACTGCTCCTTTGGTGATGTAACAAAATCCCTGATCCCAGTGCTGCCACAAGCCTCAGAACACACATACAGACACGGAAAGATGGAGAACGAGCCTTGTCATTCTCACTAAGCCTCAGACCTTAGTGTTAGAGGGGCTAGAAACCTGCATTAGTCTGGTCCTAGAGCCTAAATCTTTATAAAATACAATAGAAAGAGAAAAGCGCTGTGACATATTATAGAAACAGTAAATGCCTCTGAGAATGGTTGCTGGATTTGACAAAGTTTGCTGCAAGTATTTGAAAGTCCACACACACGCATTTTGACTGCAAAGTCAACACATATTTTTCTGTTTCTGTGGGTCAAGTGTGTTTAAGAAAAAGAAAAGGATAAATATATTAATAGTTCTGCATTAAATGCACGTAATAAGTTCTTAGAAGCTACTATTTGGATGCTAAATAAATAAACGGATAAATAAATAAAATAAAAAAACTTCATCCATATTTTATTACTTCAAATATAAATCTTTTCAAAATAACAATAATAATAAGCGTCACTGCTTTAAAAAGGACCTAATCAAAATAATTTTTTAAATAATTTTCTATTATTTATTTCGTTTTCTTTTTTCTGAACCCTTTTTATGATATCAGGACACCCTGATATACCACCCTGACAGTTTTTAATTGATAACCCAGCTCTAAAAAAATAACATTTGTAATTTAGAAATCAAGATGCATTTCTGATATCCGTATAAAAAATAATTATAATAAATTAGGGTTATGTCATTGACTCCTGTACCACTTTTCATGGAAACTGATGTTCTCTTAAAAAAAACCCGAGTGATTCTTGCTCTAGTTGACCAGCCTTGCTTATAGTCAAAAAACTAACCTTGCAAAAATAGACAACCTTTATTCAGCATCTGTTCAACCTATGGGTTTAAGTAGCGTAGGTACACCAAGCTAACACTGTCCTCTGAGACCTGAGAAAGTATGGTGTGAGGTAAGTGTGGAGGAATTGTAAGGCAGTGGAGAGCAGGATGTCAGAGTGGAGTGCGCTTTGATTCTCTCCGGCATCTGTTTCTCCAGTGTGGGAGGCAAAGGGCATCTGTCATGTCCGATCATGGAAAGAAAGAGCAAAAAACATAATCGATAGAGAAGTTGTCAGACCCTATGTGTGTGTGTGTGTGCACAGAAACTGGAAGTCTTCCTTTTACATCATCGCTATGGGCCTGTTGTGTGTTTGATTCGTAGCAACACATTTAAAAAAAGAAAAGAGAGGGTGGGAAGAAAAGAGAGCTAAAGAGTTGCACAGATTTTGTTTCCTCCAGAACATGAGGTCTATTTAGAAGAAATCAGAAATGCACACACACATATACAAAATGACTTACAGGACTTTATATTTTATAGTAATAAGAATATTGATTTTGGTTTTGTTTTCAGCATAAAAAGTAACTCAGCATAAAAAGTATTATGATCATTGTAAATAATTCTAAAGTGTTTTTAATCTTAGCTAAAGTTAATTTCAACCTTTACTAATACATAATTTAAATTACTGCTGGCCATTGATTAATTGCGATTACAGTAATTGCATCCAAAATAAAAGTTTTTGTTAACACAATATGTTTATGTTCTGTGTATATTTATTATGTATGTATAAATACAGTATATATTTGGAAAATATTTACATGTCTATATTTATATTCATATAATTTATATTATAAATAAATAGAAAACAACCTATTTTCCGTAATATATATTGCATGTGTGTGTATTTATATATTCATAACAAATATTTAGCACACAAATACATAATGTAAAAATAAACTTTTATTTTGGACCCGAAAATCTATTGTTGAATTTGTTAATATGAATTAACATGAATTAACAATAAACACACTTTTCAGATTAGTAATTACTGTAACAAATATACCGTTCATTATTATTTAATGCATTAACTAATGTTAACTAATGGAAACTAATTACATTACAATACAAGATAAAGAAATGTCCAGTGTTGTTTGACCATATTGACTTTCATTATAGACAAAGCAGTTCTTCAAAATAGCTGATTTTGTGTTACACTTGTAAGAAATCATAAAGTAAATGATAACAGGATTTTTGTTTTGTAGGTGAACAATCTCTATAAAATACACTTATATCTTCCAGGAAGCGAGAAAACTTCAATGCTTTTTTGTTTATCAAAAATAAACATCATGGTCTCATGGTTTAAACATACCTGGGTTAATTTTTTGCGAGACACAAATTATGTACCAAGAAGTACATATCACTGTAGTGTCCAAAAGAAATGAACACTAGAGGCAGTAAAACTCAGACACCTTCTATTCATTTTACAAAAAAAGTGTAATTTTCACACAGTTATTTGTAGAATATCAAGGTTAGCATTACACATATCCAGCTTAATATCTATATGTTTTCACAGACGGTTTGTTCGGTAGCAGAGTACAGAGATGTATTTGAGTGGCGAGGAGCCTCGGTTCAAATCCTGTGTAGCTACGGTTTAACAAAGAAGTTCAAATCAGTGTAAAAGGAAGTTGAAATCATACGGTTGCATCAACAAATGCGTTTTTAGATTAGTTTTGCATTTGTTAACACTATTGTTTGGAGTTGGATTTGGTGTAGGGCATATTTCCAACATGACAGAGCATTTACAGTCCATGGATATTTCAATTCTGAACCGGCGCAATACACAACTATATCAACGTAATTAAATTGTGCCAGGGGTTCATATATTGAATCTGTGTTTTAGCGCCACTCATTGAACATTTCTCTTTGAAGCTTGGACCAAACATGCAGTGAGGCATGTAAAAATGGTGTTACACAAAAATTGCACAGAGGTGCATATCTTTATGAGATTAAGTTCAAAATAAAATGAATATAAATATTCCTTAAAAACTCGGTTATGTGTAATATTCAATATATTTTACAAGCACAGCCTTCAATTTCTCACCCCTGCTATTGAGTATTAGCACAGCTTGCAGTGAAAGTTGTGTGTGTGTGTGAAAATGTGTTGTATCTGAGGCTTGTCCTGAAGTCAATGCTTGTCAAATCCTCGTTCACCAGGAAAACACACTCACGCTGATTAATGATGTGTGACAGAAACCTAACACATCCCACTCTCTAACACACACACGCACATCAACTACTCAGGATAAAAGGAGATAAGTGTTTAATAGAGCCACCATCTCTTTGGCCGCTGCAGATATAACATGGTTCAACCCAAACCCAAGCCTGAACCGCATGGATGTGTCTGGCTCACTTCAGCCCATATGTGCGTCTCATCTGCCAAACACATCTCACTGCTTTTACAGTGCCAGATTTTACAGATGTGTTTAACTTCATCCAGCCTGCCTCAGTATTTCACGAGGCCCATATTTTTCAGTTATTAAATTGTTCTCGTTTATGTTTTTGCTTCATCAGTGTGAGCGGTTTACCTGTAAACTGCTGACAGATGTAGGTGCTCGTATTTAGCCGTCACCATGAGCGCAGCCTACAGTATATTATTATGAGTTGCTTTCAACAGATTGCAGTCATTTAAAAAAATATACTGTTTGCGGCTCTCAACATGCTTACAATTGAATCACTGGTAATGTACAAGCTATCGTGCTGCCTCAGAAATGCGGTTTCTCATTGTGCTGCACAGTTTCACACTTAATAAACTTGACTAGCTGCAACATAAAGTAGATAACAGCAAAACAAGACTGTCTGGCTGTCATTACTGTGGCAGAGAGTGCTGTGGTATTGTACTTTAATTTACTGTAGTTTTTTTTTTTTTTTAGTTTTGGATTAAGTATTTGTGTAAAGGTTGAGATAACAAAATATTACTCCAGTGAGCATATTAATTACTCCTTTCAATTTCGTGCTTTCCAGCATTATCACAGTCAATTTGTACGTATTTTACGAGGTGGCTAATTCGTACAACCTCACTTGTATGTTTTCGTACGATTCCCAGTTACAGGTAGGTTTAGGGGTGGGGTTAGGAGTAGGCCATTCATACAAATTCATAAGAATTGTGCAACTTGTAAAATACGTACGATTTAGCCAAAATGATATGAATTTACATATAAGTGAGGTGGTATGAATGAATACAAATTAGCCACCTATGCAAACATAATTTGTTAACTTAACTTGGAAGGAAGCTGTATGACATTAATTTGCACTATTTTACACCTTAGCAACTGCATGATGCAGAGGCAGTGAAAGCCACATGCAAGCGAAACTCACAGTCCAAACAATCTATTTTTTATTTCAGGATTTATGCAAGATTTTCAGTTGGATCTCTGATTTTTTTAGGATGAGAATCTAAGCAGTGAACCAAAGCCTGAGCAGAGTGCTTGAGCTTGTTGTCAGGAGATGAGAGGATGGGCCAGATGAATGAAAACAGACAGCATGTATGAGAGCCAGTCATGCTTTCATCTATTAACCGTAGCGTCCGTAAGCTGACTTACTGCGTCCTCTCCTTTGATATTCCCTTGATCTTTATATATTCAAAAGAGCGATGCTTTTTCCTTTTTTATTTCTTTTTCTTCTTTCCTTGTTCCTGCGCAGATGTCGTAACACCTCGCAAAAAAAAAAAAAAAAACCGCATAGCTATAACTCATGCTCACATAGTAGGATGAATGGAAAGAGTGGGCTGCACATGTGAAAAACATAATATGAGAGCTGAGTGGTTGGATGTGTCTGGAAGACACAAACACACGTCTCCAGATTATTTTGTGGTTTCACATGATCCTAAGACAATGGATCTTAAAAGCAGGGGGAAAGCCTTTCTGTTCCTAATGGTCTGCTTTTTTAAACAGGGCCGATGTTTTACCACTAATTACCCTATCAAAGCAATAACTACTGTTATTCAGCACTACAGGAAAATGTTTTATTGGACAACATCAGCTATATTTATTTCTCTCACAAAGGCACATTTTATGTTTTATAAACATTGTTACAACTGCTGTAGAAATATGAGCCATATGAATTTGGGTCAAAGGCATTTAAATGTCTGCATCAAAAGAAATGTTACAAAGGTGATTTTACTGAAGCACATTGAATGGAATAAATTGTATTGTAAAGTTTCAGATTATTTTAAAAATTAAAAATAATTTTTTTGCACTTTAAATTGGTAAACAATGAATTAACTCAATTGGCCAAAAGAAGATAGTGCCAACGTTTCAAAAATGTATCGTATTAATTTTTTGCAACAACAAATATATAATATATATATTTATTTATTTATAATAAAATGGAGCACTTTTGAAAGAAAAACAATAACAGTTCAAAGTTGCATAACACGTTTTGATGCTTGAACCCTTTTTTGCATTATTTACCATGAAAATCTGTATATGAGCTTTGGGTTTTATTAATACATATTTTATTTAGACATTTTATGTTTCACATCTATTTATCATAATTTAAAATTACAATCGTGTGAAAATTAAAAGAAATAAATGAATAAATAAATTTAATTATCCTAAACAAAATTAACAGAAAATATGAGCTTGTGAGAAACATCAAGATTGAACCAAACGTAATTTTTTCTCAAATTCTAGCCTTAATATTTTTCAATTGTTTGCTCGGTTGTTCGCTATTTATTGATTTATTTTGGAAAGTTTCAAGCCTCTCATGTTCTAGTCTTAATATTTATTTATTTGTTTATTTTTAATTAATTAATTGTATTTGTTTGTTTGTTTGATTCAATCCTATCAAATTCTAATGTTCCCCTTTTGTTAACTGTTTATTTATTTGATTATTTTATATTTAACCTGTTTCAATCCTCTCAATCTGTTATTAATCTGTTTGTATTACTTACAGTTATGCTAATAAACTAGTTAATAGTGAGAATTAGTCCCTATGAAGTGTTACCTACTGTATAAATGTCATCAATAAATAATGGTCCAGGCAAATAATGAATTTGGCTGGATAGGATATAGTGGATGGTGTCTGCTCACTGTTTCCTTGGATTCTTCCTCTAGGGCAGCAGTAGATCAGGGCTATTTTGATACTCGTGATGAAAAAAGGTAGAGCAGTCAGAAGAGCGGGCGCAGGGTTAGCGAGGGATGGATGGATGTGTGGGTCAAGATGGAATAATAGAGACGAAGGAAGTAAAGCTGGGTGAGAGCGCACTTTGACACGCTGTTAACAGAGACCTGGAACTAATGTACTGTGACTTACACCCCTAAACACAAACATACAAATGAGAAAGAGGATTCTGGGATCCTGCTGCGAGTCTGACTCTTGCCTCCTCTGCACGTGTCCATCACAGAGAGAGACCTGTGTAGCTGTACGAGCAGACGTGCGATGTTGCCATAGCAATGCTTCTGGAAGTAGCAGAGGTCCGTCTGAACTGTTAGTGTGCGCATGATAATGAGTGTGTTTCACTTCAGGGGGTAAGCAGAGAGGTCAAGGTTTATGTTTTGTGTTTATTTCTTCTATGTGTCCCTGATCAGCAGACCCACACAGATTCAGAACGCCTGTGACACCTCTGGCTTACTAATGCTGTTCTCTACTGCATGTAACAATCCATTACATATACTGCAGTTCTACGGATTCTTCCCAAAATGTAATTGCATATTCCATGATGGCCATTTATCAGAAGTGTATATGAATGAGTCATGAGTGAATGAGTTATTCTAATAAATCCAAAAACCCTTTATTATCACATGTAATTAAAATAACTAAATGAGCATATTTAATATTAAATCAGCACTGATGCAGCTCTGTATAGTATATTTGATTAGACCAAAATAAAATGCATTAATGTATTTTTGTTGTTGTTTTTACCGCTACAGTCCTTATTCGTTTTCAACCTTCTACTAAGTGTCTGCTTTACTTGTACCATGAAATCATAGCAGTTTGAAAGTGAGCAAATTAAAATAGTAAATATCATTGATATTATACATTTTTGGATGAACTACCTTATGCATCTCTTATGCCCACCAAGACTGCATTTATTGTATTTTTATTTAAAATGAAAGAGTAATATTGTAAAGTATTATTATATAAATTTAATTTATTTTGGTGATCAAAGCTGAATTTTCAGCATTATGTATCATTACTCCAGCTATTACTCCAGTGATGCTACTGGAGCGTTAAAAGCTCAAAAACATTGCTTCAAATGAAATCGACCAATCACTGAAGGGCTTTGGAAAAATTAATCATTTAGGAGTCATTGAACAAAATGAAGTACAAAAAAAGTACTATAGTGCAATAAAAGTGTTTTTTGACCTTGCATGCATGTCAACCTGTTTTTTCTTTATTGCTGTCATTCTACCAGGGAAACCTGTTTTAATTTTTATCTATCCCTCAGTGATTTCAGCGAGTGGTGTGTGTAATCTGATGCTATAAGAGTACAGTACACACACGTCACACTGACTGAGATCCAAATCTGAGACAAGGGTACATACAGCATCCAGCAGTCCCTCTCCACATCCACCTCTCTCAGTTTTAATGATTCATCTGCTATATGCAGTAGAAAAGAGAGAGGAGCGCTTATTGTCAGGCTAAGTGGCTTGTCATGGAGCGATTTGAATCTGAAAGCGTTTTGTGTTGCTAAACTGAATGGAGCTCGGGAAGGAATGGAAGCAGGGCTGGCGTCTCAGCGGTCTGATATACCCAGAAGGCTTCGGGCTCTCTCTGCATGTCGAGACAAGCAGAGGCATATATTGAAATATCTGTAAGGGCATCGCAAAAAGAACATGTACATCACTGTCATATTCATTCGAAGACAAAATGCAAGCGCTTTTCTTTCCCATGTGGGACTTAAGTTGAAGTATATCACACACGCACTAGATGTCTTCTTCCACGCTTTCCTGCCTCATAATAGTCTTTTTCACACTGAGCACAAGGGTCAAATTAGAGTATCTCATGTATATTCTGTAGGCGTCCTGGTCTCCTCCACCCCCCCACCTTTCTCTATTAATATTCTGTGAGTTAAAATGAGGCGGGTTCCAGCAACGGCTGTGAAAAGAGAACATGAAAGTACCGTTTCCCCAATGGAAAGCCAAAGACAAATGTTAGCTCAGGAGTTTGTGGGAGTTGGGTCGAGATTTGGCCCCCACCATGGTTACCGCAAGCCTTTTATTGCAGCGAGAGCTTCTCCATCCTTAACACAGCGCTGAAAGCGATCAGGGTTTGTTTTAGCCTCAACTTTTCAGAGGCAAAAGGAGGTGAACTTTGCTACTCAACTGCTCTGCTTAAAGATAAGGTGATGCTTACGGAGAAAACGAGGTAAATTGGTTTGGAAGCCTTGCAGGCACACTAAAATTCACTACTGGTGGCTAATAGTGAGCTGAATATCAATATCTGTAATAAAGCTGCCTGTGCAAGACCGCTCTCTGTAAACTTTGCAAATGAAAGGTAAATTGGCCTAAATAATGACCCTCTTCACTGTAGAATAACCACTTTCCCTGGCATTTTAATTCTCTCGGCTTGTTGATTCATTGACTCTGTCAGTCTCACCTAGGGTTAGGGACAAACTAAAGGGGCGTTTGTGCAATCTGACAACAATTTTCAATGACAAAGTGACCGGAATCCATTCATTTTCAATGAAAATTGACTTGAGCGACAGAGACCAAAGCTGATGCTGTAAAATTGAGCTGGATTTAAACTGATGTGCATCTGCAGCAATGCAGCATGATAACTACCAATCAGATTGCAGAGGGTGACCAAACTAAAATATATTACATTAAAGGTTCCGAGATGGGGTTTTTGGAAGCGATGACATGTTTTCCAGTGAACCCTTCAGTGCAAAGTTCTTAAAGGAACCTTTTTTTTCTTCTTCAGTGTGCTGTTTGCTGAAGAACCTTCTGATCAATGGAAATGGAAATGATGGAGATTTCATGTAACAGTAAATGCCAATTAGTGAAACTGGACAAATTTGCATGTTTGTGACACAAGTGCTGTATTTCTTGACAAAATTTGACATTTAAGCTTTTAGCAATCATCTTTATCCCAAGCGACTTATATTGCATTCCCAGACCTATGACCTCAGAGTTGCTTTCATACACAGAAAGATTAAGAACTATTGCGTTTGTCTATAAGTCAGGTCTTTATCACAAATTAAAAAGGATTCATGCCAGTATTGTCAAAAACCCCACTTTTCTACAGCGTTTCTAAACTTTTGTAGGACAGTGCACATTGTCTTTCACATATTTTCATATGTACGGTTTTTTTCAGCCTTCCAAAAAGTGTCTCATTTTGGTGGAGCATCAGCGGGGGCCACTTTCTTTCACTATTCTTTAAAGGAGTCATACAAAGCCAATTTTCCATTAGCTTATATGATTCTTTAAGGTCTTAATGGAAAGTTTGTAATATAGTTTGTTTTTAAAAAAATTCAAAGATAGTGTTAAAAAAGCTTGTTTTACCCTGTCAAAAACAGCTCTTTTGAAATCAGTCTGTTCTGTGTACTTCCCCTTTAAATCTTCACGAGCTCCGCTGACTCCGCCCCTCTTTTCCGGACGTTCTCATAGTGAAACTTGCTAATTAGCACATTATTAGGAAAGATGATTTGCAAAGATTCATTAAAATACATAATACTCATTGCTTCTGTAGGTGAGGCTGGATCTTGAATGATTTGCACGATCATAAACACATTTCGGTTGATCAAGGGTGCGTTTTCCTTCAGAACCAAACGTAACGTCTTCAGTCACTCAGATGTTGGGAGAAAATTACTACTGCTACGTTCGTTAATACATTCAACAACAAAACAGCTCAATCTCTTAGGAGTCTTGCTTGTCTCTGCATCTCGGTCTGATGACGGCTCACTCAGGGCGGGTCTGAGGCAAGACACCAGTTCAGTCTGTGTGACACGCTGCTGTCAATCAACTATTGTGGGAGTGGCCTCTGTCGGTGTGACGCCACACCCACATGCATTTGAGAATGGCTTAATTTCAGAAGGGGCAACTTATTTTTACTACATTAAAAGAAAACTACCTGTGGATCTTTATCATTGTAGGGTAGTTGTGTACACACACTCCCAACACACATTTCAGCTCTTTATTAACGCCTCTAAAGCACATGCACACTGAAATAAACATTTAAATAAACACATTTATTAGATTCATTTTCAACATAATTTGTTTACATTTAATGTGTTTGCAACCACTTATCTTAAAAAATGTTTTATAATGTTTGCTTTATTCTATATAACCATTATAATTCCTTAAACCCTAGCAAATGTTACTTTTTTGCTAACTATTAATAAGCAGCAATTAGGAGTTTTATTTAGTGTACCATCAGTTGTTTTGAATTAGAAAGTGTCAGCTAAATGACTAATTAGCAAAGCAGCGGAAAAAAGAACCATTGGAAACCGAGGGAAAAAGGTCACACTTCAAATAAGTCGCTTTCATCTTTTTGCACGGTGCCCAGTGAGATCTGGGAATGTTTAGCAACACTGAATAATGTATAATTGAGCATGACGTGTGTTAAACAGAAATCATGCTACAAACATTTACACAGTTTAGAGAGAACTCATTTGGTGCATTTTATTTTGCAGCAAGCCAGAGTGGATAAGGCAAGGCATTTATTCTTTCTGTGTATTCATGCACACACACACACACACACAAGCAATTACACACATTTGGTTAATGTGCAAATTAATTAGCAGCCTTGGCACAGCTCCAGCGTTCGTAGTCAATGAGAGCATGTCAAACACACACACACACACACACAGGCAAATGGAGCAGTGATAAGTTGCAAAAATACGTTGGCGGGTAGTTCTTCAGCATGCATTGTTTTCCAAAGTGCTTTAGCATTTCATCGCATCGCATGAGTGATTCAAATGTTCTTTTTTCTTCTTCTTCTCTCTGTCAAGTCGCTCATGGGTTGCATGTTATGCATGTGTGGTTTCTCTGCACTGCATCAGTAATTAAAGCCCCATTACTGACTAGTTCCTACTGCTCTTAATGCTTGTACGGCCTCCCTCAAACTAAATTAATTACTTTCTGTATGCAGTCGTTAAGCTTGTCAATCAAGCAGGCACACACACACTTCTTCAGCCAAATCTTAAAATCCTCTGTTTATTGTAATAGAGTTGTAAATCATTCAGATACACAAGAGGAAAAACACATGGGGCTTTTAAGCAAGCAAGATGTGTGTCATCATAATTACAGAACAAACATTCTCATAAATTCACTGCTAACAAGCTGGAGGTCTCCACATGTTTCACATACTGACATTTGCATTCATACTGTATGTGGAAGTGTCCTTGTTAGCATTTCTTTCCAAGGATCTCATATATCGCATACTGAAATATATTGTTATTAAAAGAAAAGAGTTTAATATTTATATATATAATTTAGTGCTGTCAAAAGAGATATATATATATATATATATATATATATATATATGTGTGTGTGTGTGTAAATATATTTTTAAAAATATATACTGAATTGTGGATGGGATTAATCATGATTAATAATTTTATAATTACATAATATAATTTTATTAACTTACTTATTATTATTATTATTATTATTATTATAGCACTTTTTATTGGAATATATTTTGATTTAAAATGTAATTTATTTCTGTGATCAAAGCTGAATTTTCCAAATCATTACTAGTCTTCAGTCACATTATTTTTCAGAAATTATTGTAATACGCTCATTGTCTGCTTAAGAACCAGTTCCAATTATTATCGATGTCGAAAACAGTTGACATAACAGTGACTTATTTTTTTTTATTTCAGAATAGGAAGTTCAAAAGAACAGCATTTCTTTTAAATATAAATCTTTTTATATATATATATATATATATATATATAATTATGATAATTAAGACTAATAAGACATTAAATATTTTTTGCCACTTTTGATCATTTTAATGTGTCCTTGCTAAATAAATGCATGTTTTTGTTTTATTTATTTAACTTTTAAAAAGGTAGCGTGTTCATATTTCAATTCTTTTTTTTTTATCAAAGTGTATAATCTCTTCAGTGGATTGTAATTACCTTACAAAAACTCAAAGTTCACGCAAACCATTTAACCCTCACTGGGTCTCTTACATAAACAGTTTCACGCCCTATTTTCAAAGCTCCCCACTTCATAATTTGCATCATTTAGGGTAATTGTAAACACAATTCATTTTAATGACAAACCTTTCCGTTGATGACACAAATCCATCTGCACTGTGGCGGAACAAAATTCAAGCACAGTGCAAGTCTGAAATGCATTTAAGGAGATTTTTGTTATATTTTTGAAGTGGTGTGGGAGGCAGAGACACACCAGAGCAATGCAGAGAGAAAGAGAGAGATGAATTATAATTAGCAGGTGTAATTAGAGGCTAGCAGACACTAATGAAGAAGGATTAATTGCTGTTATCATCAAGGACTCTTCGTTAATGCCCTTATTTAATACAAGTCGTCCACATGTTCGTCACGGCAATAAAATCCAGACCTGAAATAGCTCTCTAATCTCAGTGTGCTTCTTGGCTCAGGTCTTGACTCACGGGTGATGTGACACTGTTGTTCTGATATGATACGTGCAGCAGGTGTGTCTTGAGTTACTGCTGTTAATTAGTGTCTGTGAATGCAGATTTGCATCTTAATTTGGTTGTTTATTCATTTCTGAAACAGGAAGATATTTACAATAAGATTTAAAGCTTTTATTTTTTATTAGTAATTATTCTATTATTTGTAGAAGTAGTGGTGTTTATTATGTAATGGGGTATGGGGAAGTCATCATATCCACTTGTATTATTTTTAAAATATAATTATGTAAATAACTCATAAAATGTTAGTCCTTGTATTTATGGATGTTTTTGTCATTTTAGTATCACTGGGATATTATCATAGTTTTTATTATTATTATTATTATTATTATTATTATTATTATCAAATAGTTTTTGTATTTATATTTTTTGTATATATATTATAATTAGTGTACATTTTATTAAAACTTAATTTAATTTTAATTTATTTTATCAAATTTATAAATGAAATGTTTTCATTTTCTTTTCTTTTTTTCTTTTCTTTTTTGCATTTTATTGTTAAGATCTTTCCAATTTTCATGTTGTTATTTTTAGTGTTAAGTATGAATAAAATAATTTGTATTTCACAATTACCTTTAGTTAATTTAGTTAATCGAAATGTAGTTGTAAACCAATTTCGAGAGAAAGCGCGGTCGAAAAGCAACCCAGCTGTTAGCAATCAGCTAATGATCACCGCCTACAGTACATCGTTAGCCAACCAGACCGCTAAAATCCACTATAAATAAACCAGATTCCTTCCCTTCAGTATCTCGCTTTTGCAATCCCTCCACCTCCCCGTCTCCTCCGTTCACTCCTAAGGGGGGCACGTAGGGTTCGAGCCGGCCTCCGAACCCCCGGCTCGCCCCCGACAGCACGCCAAAATCGCTTATTTAACTAGCATCATTGAGAAAGCGCAAACACTTGAAATTAAAATAAGAAATCTGGCTTCGTAAATACCTAATTATATATATATATAGATATATACGTGTGTGTGTGTGTGTGTGTTTAACAGTGTGAAATATTCTATATGTAAGTTAAAATTTTTATTATTTAAAGTAACAAAAATGCTTTTGGTTTCACATTCAGTTAACATTAATGACGCTGTTTATTAGTTTCTCTTAGTTTTTCTTCATTCATTTTTCTCTGTTTTCTCTAAAAAAGATGCAGATATTACATATCTGTGTACAGAAAAACTGATCATTATTTTATGTTATAGCTTATATTAAATTTATAAGCTATTTGTAAAAGAAATAAAAGAAATAGGTAAAACACTAAATACCAAAGTTAGTCATTTAAATGCTGAAAAGTGAGTCTCAAAAAATTATTAAATGTAAAATCATAAATGTTAAATTTAAAAATAAATCAACAATTTAATGCATACAATAAATAATAATAATAATAATAATAATAAAGAAATGTATGCTGAAACGTGTTTGAAAACCTTCCATCCCATGTTGTTGGATTTCCTCTTTAGTCCTAGTTTACTAGTATCCAGATGTGAATCTGCTGCAGTGTGTGAAAATAGGTTCAATGTTTCAGTTATTAATAAGCGACATGTTATTGAAGTACCTTTTATGTTTAATCACACACACACACACTCACACAATTTCTCTCTCTCTCTCTCTCTCTCTCTCTCTCTCTCTGTCTGGGTGGCATTTTTTTTAATGTACTGCGATAAGAAGAGCAAATGGACAAAGTTAATTAAAAAGAAAGGCCAGACAATTTGACAGTTCTTTTCGCTGGCTGTCTCTCTCTGTCTCTCTGACAATAACAAAGACACGGTCTGTTGAACGGCTCACAGTGGGAACTGTAGCAGTTTTCTGAAAATTCATGGCAAAATAGTTGTGGGATTAGTTGTGAATAGGGAAGGGTTAAGTTGAAAATTCCAGCTGGCTTGGCGGTCATAGACAGATGTCTGAAGTGCGTCTGGTCTGTCGTCTTTTCTCTGTCTGTGTGTTCGTGTGTTGAATCAATACTTCTCTGCCCCAGACGGCCATAGTCCATCAGGGTCTTTACACACAAAACCTCTTCAGTTATCTGGGCTTTATCTTGTGTGGTTGTCTTTTACTCAAACCACTTTACAACACACATTTATCTCCTGTTTAAGAAAGACAGCATTTAGCTAGTAGTCAATCGGTAGTGAAAGATATGAAGTGCTTTTGGGATTTTTACATGCTCTGAAGTGTGACGAGGTACTAGATCTCATCTAATACTGTCATTAGCAACATTTTGATTGTTGTTTTATGTGCTCATATTCATTTAGGGACCACACTGAATATTTGTACTTTTAAAAAGTATTTTTTTTTATTTCAAACCTCAAACAAATGTTGAATGAGCTACTGAAGGAAAATATAAATTGCTATAAAATGGTGAAAAAGAAATGGTGCCTATGTAGTGAAGAGATAAAATATTAATTAAAATTATTATATATTTACATGTATATTTATCTATACTAAATTATAAATAATTGGGTTGGGTTGTTTGGGTAGTTAAAAATGCTATATATTATATATATTATATAATTATTGTTATTTAAAATGAACTACAGAATAAAAAACCACAAGTTAATAAAATGTAACCGTTTACTAAAAGATAAGCCCTATATACATATTTTGAGAAATTAACCCATGAGAATATTATTGCCTATATAAAATGTAATTATATTACAAATATGAATATATATTTTATAATATTATTTATTATTTAATTTTCAAAGTTAAGTCAAACAAATATTTTTATTTGTTATAAATATGTTATAAATATGTAATAAATGTACTTTAAATATGCATTTTTATATTTTGAATATTATGTTGAGAGAGAGAGAATGCTAATATTATCCACAAATCTGTGCTTCACATGCATCTTCAACACATCTGGGACAGCGAGTTTAACCAAACCCCAATCGCATCCATTTGCATGCAGTTTGCATGCAAAAATCATTGGTATGTAAATACAAGCACCGTTTTGCCTCAAATAAAACGGTGGCCCTTGCAGTAATTCATCTAAATTTAAATGTGGCGGGCTTTCATTTAGAACTCATGTAAATATAAAAAGCGATGGCTTTTCTTTGAGGTGCTTGTTAATATAATGTAATGTAAATGAATGTGCCCGTATGCAGAACAGCGTGGTCGGCGGAGCATAAACGGGACGCAGATGGGACCCTCGTCCTCGGTTTTGTTACGGCGTGATGCTCCGTTAACCCTTACCGAAGATGGGAGATGGGACGGGGCTGAGAGAGGGACAATAAATTGAAAGCAGCAGAGCTCAAGGTTACAACACATCAATCCTGAGAGAGTGGAGAAGAGACGAGTGGGAATGGAATTATAGCAGAGGAGAGAGAGAAAGAGAGAGAGAGAGAGGGTGCGATAAAGCTAGAATGAGAGAGCCTGGATGGGGGGGAGAAGAGAAGTGAAGAGAGGAGAGCGCACATGAGCGACTCCAAGCGTGAGAGAGAGAGAGAGAGAGAGAGAAAGGGATATAGCTACAGCGCAGTGACCTACAGAGACAGATGAGTAAGTGCTGTGTGGAGTGTTACCACCGTATCTTGTTATCAAGGATCCCAAAGAGATGATCCCGTAGCCCTCACGCTCCGTATCTGGATATTTCTACTTCCATGTGGGATGAGCAGCTGCGCTGAGCGAGAGAGACAGAGGCATCCGACATCAACACCATGAGGTACTCACGGAACAGAGGGAACGAGACGTGAGAGAGAGGTGTTTGAGAGCAGAAAGAGACAGGGATGAGGATGATAATGAGCGGGAGATGCTGTGTGAGAACAGGAAAGGAGAGGTTTAGAATGAGGAAAGCACAGAGAGACGAGTGGAGAAGAGGTGTTTTCCTGAAAAGTGAAGTTGGGGGTTTGTGCCTCTGTTGAGGGACTCTACATTAACCCAGATTCTGCTCACTTCAGGCTAGTAAGTTCTTTCAGTTCTGCTCCGTTTTTTTTGTATTTTCTAGTGTGTTAGCCTCTTAGAGCTAAACTTGAATTAGTTTGATTGTAAACTATTTCAAATTTAAATTTAAAAAGGTATCCTGTTACAGTTCTGTTTATATTTAAACTTTATCCAGATAAAGTTTAGATTTTAACTTCAGTGGAAATTTGTCAATATTTTAATCAAAATAAGTGCGATTCGAATTTAGATACAATTTGAGTTCACAGTTGATATTTAAATTCAGATTTCAAATGTAAATGCAAAACGGATTCAATTCAGAGTTATATTTAAATCAGAATCACAATACAGTTCACATGCAGCATATTTAAATCCAAACTCAAATGCAATTTGAGTTCACAGCTGACATTTAAATCCAGATTTCAAATGTAAATGCAAAAAAGTAAGATACAATTCAGATTTATATTTAAATCAGAATCAATAGTTCACGTTCTGCATATTTAAATCCAAATTTTACACTTGACATTTAAATCCAGATTTCAAATGTAAATGCAAAGACAGAGACAATTTGGATTTATATTTAAATCAAACCTGTAACGTAATAAGTTTAAATTCACAATAGTTCACAATCACCAAAATTCAAATTCACATTTAAATCCATATTCCTAAAAAAAAAAAAAAATCTAATTCACATTCAAATATAGATCCAATTCAAGTCTGAAATCATATAAAGTAGATCATTTTATTTAGCTAATTATTTAAAGCATACCCATCAATACTACATAAAATTGCAATCTTAATTGAATGTGTAATTTAAATATATTTTCAAATTCAGAGCAGATTATAAAACAGATAGTTCTGACTTTTTATTGGATAAGCCACATTCATAACGCACATACTACTGTATATTAAAGCACCTATTTGCTGTGTTGCTTGGCGACCACAAAGATTATGTCAATTCTAAAACATTGGTGTTTATTAAAGTTCTGTAAAAATCCATCTTCAGTAAAAAGCACTTCCTCAGCTTATTTTTACTTTAGTTTTTTGTTAATGTTACAGTAAATGCTTCAAAAGTCTCTGTTTAAGCAGTAATAGCAGTGTTCAGTATATCCTGTTCTTTTGTATATAATCTTCGAATAAATCCCCTGTCTTTACAGTTCCTGTGAGGACTGGCAGTAAAAGTGGCTATGGGCACATATTGTGTGTCGGACAAAAGCAGCCATAAGTGTGAAATCTCTAGGAACGCAGATAAAGTGTACAGTATAGTGAACGAAAGCCAAGGGAAGGGAAATAGAGTGTTTGAAAGTGAAATGGCTTGCAATACTATCAGTCTTCACTTTGCTACACGACAAATAATAAACATAAAGTCCTTTTGTGATTCAAGTGTCTCGAGGAGCTTATGAATCTTACTCCAAACATACATGTAAGGGACAGTCAGCTGGACATTCCTCGCACTAATTTTATCTTTGTCGTAAAATAAGAGACACAGATCACATAGAGCGAATATAGAAAAGGCGTAATGAATGAACGCAAGCTACCTATTAGACTCTATCATGTGCTTTATAATTTCCTAGAATCCATTAAAAATCATGCTATGCTGCTATTCGGAGTATAATTATATTCTGTGGACCTTGACCACCCTGGTCCAATCTGCCAAATGTCAGTGTGACTTTCCATAAATATCACAGTAATGTAACAGAAATCAATTGGCTCTTCCTCTGCCGGCCGTTCTCACGGAGGCTCTTTCCGATCAGTATACGCTATAGCGTGCAGAGTGAGCTTTTCATCAAAGATGGGTCTTTTCGTCAATACGCTATTGGTTATGTGGAGAATAACATTATTTACAAGTTCTGCAAGCATGTTTTTGTGTGAATGCTGGTGCACGTGAACGAGGATATGGATTTGCAAGGTTTTGAATAGAGACGGAGGAGGTGTTTTTGTGGCAGTACTAATGTCTCAGCGGGTTGAAGGGGTTTGTGATTTGTCTCTTCAGAGACTGGCGTCTGTTTTTTTCGCTCGCTCTCATTCCTTTGCTTCTTTTTTAAATGCTTTCCTTGAAGCACATAGCTGTCTTGGCATGGAAATGCTCCCGGTATCCTCAAAACTAAGTCTACTGACATTACAGACATGGATACTACACGTGTAATTTGTACTACAGATTGCTATGCAGTGACCACTTGATTTTAATTGTAGCATGACAGTGAAAAGATGAATGTAAAATAGTGTGAATTTCAGAAAAGGAAATATTTCTATTTGTATTTTATTTCCAGCTTTGAATTAAATTTCTTCAATGTTAACTTCCGAGGTCCAGCTTTTTGGAGATGTATGCAGGTTGATGGTTAATGAGTTATTTACCCTTTGGCAAATTTTATTAAACTAAATTAAAGGTGATAATTTGTTCTTCTCCTTCAGTGTAATTTTGGGACCACTTACTTTTGAAAGTACAGTCTGTCTTGAAGTGTATGGTTCTGTGTTGAAGACTAATTAGGAAAATAAATTAAATTCTGCCATCTGTGAGTCAAAGCAGCAAAGCTGTTAGTTTAGTCTGTTGCATGATTTGGATTTGAATTAGCACAGGCTGACATCTGTATGTTGTGTCTTGAATAAGAATTGGTACATGTACAAATGATCTCTGGTGAATACTTTTAATATTGTGCTTCTTAATTATTTTTTTATATATAAAAATATATTCTTAATTATTTCAATGCAAAACCTTTATATATATATATATATATATATATATATATATAATGTAAATAATATTATATTTTATTGTCTATGCTCGTTATATATAAATATACATTACATATTTGCAGTGTAAATTTAACCTGTGAAATTTTAAATCCAATTTTTTGCCATGTAAGAACAAAAATCTTACATACATAAAAAGTCTGAATTATGAGAAAAGAAAAACACAAATAAAAGAAATACTAAAAAATTAGAAGTAGTTGAAATGATAACAAAAAAATAATAATAATTTTAAAAATAACATTCATTGTTGGATTTAAGATTTTTAAAATTATAATTAAGACCAAAAAGTCAAAATTGCAACAAAAATACATTTATGAGATAAAAAATTAAAATTTTTTAATTTAAAAATTTAATATTTATAGAGATTTATGACACAAATAGTCATAATTTTAAAGTCATTACTATGACAAAATTGACTGTATATTTAGGACTTTTCTCAAAAAAAATGTTCTCTTGACTTTGACTTTTTATCTCATTGTTATGAATTACATGTAGTAATAGAAATCTCAATGCTCTCATTAAAACAAAAACAATAAAGACGTAATTTTATTTTTTATTTCATTTTATTTATTTGAAAAAAAAATTGTATACAAAATTAATATCAGCAGTTTACCAATTATGAAACAAAAAAAAATCTAAAGTAATACCATAGCAGCCAAAATTTACATTTAAGTACATCACTACAATAAAACGACTAGTTATTATATTTATATGGCGATAGCTTGACTGTCAACTTTCTATGCACCTACAGGTAGATAGCAACAACTACAGTGAAGCAGAATGAGAAACAAGCGAATTTCACAAAGAGGAGTAATACAATATTAAAAAGTCGCTATGTGTGATAATTCATTGAAAGTGATGTTCTCAGCATGAATTTGCTCTTTGACTCAAATATGTGACATCTTCACGTTCTCTAGCTCACGCTACTCCTCTTCAGCTCACCCTGATTCCTCTGGTTATCGCTCTCTGGCTCTCCTCCGCTTGTTTATGCTCTCCAGTTTCCTCCCCTGGTTTGAGATTAGTCCCTGCTGTGTGCGTTGTGTGTGTATTTAGCTCATGGTGGGTAGCAGTGGGTGGGGTTTTATTTTCCAGCACAGATTAGCAGCTGAGAAGGGGATTCCATCCTATTAAATTATTCATGCTCAAGAAATGATTACAGTGCATGAAACAGCATTGTGCATCAATAAAAGTCTTACCCTAGACACTGCATGTGTGTGTGTGTGAAGATCCTAATTCACTGGGTTTAAATTAGATGGCGATCATAATATAAAATCAATGAGAGAGTCAGCTTATTCCAAGCATGATTCGTCATCTCTCATTGTAGAAAGGCAGTGGTTTGATTTAACTTGGGTTGAGTTTTAAGGAAGAGCTTTTTAAACTTATTAACTTTCTGACAAATATCCAAATAAGACGTTTGTTCACTATTGAAACTACAGATATATGTCTGTACTGATGCGCATGGTCAGTAAATTTTATTTACTTAGTATGCATTGTCTATTTATTTAAAAAGCAGGTATTTATCAAAATATTAATAAAGTAGATCATAATAGCTAGACATATAAGGGTAGTTGACATAACTATGGTGTGACACATAAAACACATGTGATTTTTGTTCCCTTTCAGTCGGTCACTCTGAGTCACGTCGGATATAACCGACGAAATTGGGATCTCGCTTTGAGACCAATCAGGTCAGGGGTGGTGGTTTCCTGTGTCGAGTGGATTGCCACATTGGGTTGCACTACCCCCCTGTTGTGTGCAAGTGGCCATCTCCCCTGTGCGCCTCAGCACACTAAAGAGCTTTCTAAAAGAGTAGCTCACGATCTTTTTAAAGATGCCCTTTCACCCGTGCGTTTCTGGATGCGGTCTTTACCTGGCTCAGGGACAGTCTGGACCTCCACAGGGGGTACCAGCTGTTTCCTTTGGCGCTCCCCCCGACGATCGAATGTCGATCGCTGCATTGGATGGTAAGTCAGAAGGTTCTGAAAATGAAGTTCCGGCCGGTTTGGCGTCCACTGGACGTTCCACCGTTCCGGATACAGATCCAGAACTGGTGGCTATGCTATGGCCGCCGAGGGGGTCGTGCTCGAGTGGAAAGCTTGAAGCTGGATGACTGGTACTTAGGGGTGGATCGCACTGGTTTTCAGGGCCCCACCCCGGTACCTTTCTTCCCGGAAGTGCATTAAGAGCTCACCGAGAAGTGAATGGCACCTTTCACTGCCAGAAACAGTTCTGGTGGCTCTTTATCCTTCACCACCCTTGACAGTGGTGCAGCTAGGGGGTATATGAGGGTCCCCCAAGTGGAGCAATCACTAGCGATGCAGTTGTGTCCTGGCGCTGCTACCACTTGGCAGGGAGATCCTGTGCTCCCCTTCGGGGCCTGCAGGCTATGATCGGCAGTGCTTATGCTGCCTGCGGAGAAGCTGCATCTGCAGTACATGCTACAGCGCTGTTGCAAGTCCATCAAGCCAAGGCACTGAAGGATCTGCACGAGGGTGGTCATGACCCAGAAGTTCTCCATGAACTCTGTATTGCCATGGACCTCACGCTATGAGTGACAAAGGTTACAGCACAGTCTCTGGGTCGTGCGAGGTCCCGACGCCCGTCCAGGCCCCCACCAAACCTGGTGGCAAGCAGAGTAGCAAGCGACCCAGGGACGAAGGGAACTGCTCTTCAGGACATGGTGATCACACTTCTCCCTCCTCCAGAGGTGGGCCGGGCGGAGAATCTTTTGCCACTGGGCTTAAGGCGGTGGGTTATGGCTGATCCTGGATCTGCAAGGTTTAAACTGAGCACTTTGCAGGCTCCTGTTCAAGATGTTGATGCAGAAACGCATCTTCAAGTGTATCCGTCCCTAGGATTGGTTTGCAGCGATCGATCTGAAGGACACGTACTTTCATGTCTCAATTCTTCCGCGGCACAGGCCATTCCTGAGGTTCACGTTCGAAGGTCGAGCATATCAGTACAAAGTCCTACCCTTCAGACTCTCCCCGGTGTTCATGGCCGCCTCGACCACCGGCTGGGGGGCCACGTACGACGGAACCTCATCTGCAGTGGCTTAACGAAAACCTGAATATGCGCTGCACCAGCTGCTCATTTATCATCACGTTGTGATCAGTTTCAGCTGGATGCAATGAGCGCATGCCAGTGTTCATTGGCTTGTTTTAATACACTCTCAAAGCAAGTTCCCAATTTCGTCTGTCATATCCGACGTGACATCTCTGTTCCTTTCTTCAGGGAACGAGGGTTACATACGTAACAGAGACATTCTCAATTGTATACAGCTTGAGCGGTGATAACTTAGCAGAACATGGCATAATGGATGGTACATAAAAATGTTAAAAAATTAAATAATAATAATAACAAACCCTAAAATTAAAGATGAACCTCTTTCATGCTTTTTGTAACTCTTAAGAATGAAGATTTCTTTTTTCGTATGTTATTTGCATGTTAATTTTTTGCCATATCTCACCATAGTACACAGTCCAGCTACCCATATCTAGATGCTGGTATGAATGGGATACGTTCTTTTTTATTAATACAAATCTTAGAACCAATCAAAAATATGGTAAAGTTTATTGTTAAAAAATCTCATGGATAAAAAGCCAAAAAATGTCGTACTAAAATTATAAAATTAGAATTTTTTTTTTTTTTAAATAACGAAAGTTAAAATTATCAGAAAAAAATTATACTAAAAAGTTATCAGAAAAATTTTAATTGTAACATAAACAAGTCAAAATTGAGACAAAAATCTGAATTACAACATGAAAAGACAAGAATTTGGAATTATGACAAGTTAGAATTTCAGCATAAAAAGGTATAATTAAGACATTAAATTGAATTTAAAATGAATAGCAATACATACTAAATTAAAATGTCTTTCTCATTATTCATAATTGTTACAATATTTTTGTCATAATTTCAGTATTTCATCTCATGACTGTATCTCATTTCTTTTTTCTCTTTTATGGTGGAAATTTATGGAGACCTAATCAAATACACTACTTTAAAATTTGTATTTCATATATATATATATATATATATGATAGATACATTTATTCAAATTTTAACTTGGTTACTTCCTGTCGTAAAACATTCAGTGAACTTGTACATGCAGTGCATTTTGCTCTCTATTGTACAATGTAAAAGTTTCTTGTCTGCCTCTAAGCTTGAGCGGTGAAATTTATTGAACAGAACGTGACATTATGGATGGTACAGTGTGTACAGAGAGGAACATTTTACACACAGAACACTTATACGTGTCAGGTTATTAAATTATTCTGAGTGTCTGTAAAAATATAGTAAAAGTGTACATCTCATCTCTGTCATTATATCCAAATTTTATTAGTATGTTGTCTCAATCTGAATCCTGTTTTGCATAAATACTACCAGTTAACAAGTTTTAGACCATGCTTTTCCGCATATTCAACATTTTTTGGACTTTGTTAGCTGACTCCTTATGTTAGGTTTATCTATGTGGCCCAGGTCATGTTGTAGGCTACATTTTATTTATTATTCTGAGCTCAAGAGAAGCTGCATATTTATATATAGGCTTAACTTAGGGCTATAACAATTAAAGTCATTAATAATTTACCATAAATAAGACCTCTCTGGCTAAACCACATGCTGACACAACCTCCATCTTAACCTGAAAAGCTAAAATGTCCTGGAGCTGAACTTCTCAGCCTCATTTTGAGTTTATAACTGAATGAAACATTATGATTTTCCCTGCAGGTGCCACGAGGTGAAGTCAGTGTAGTGTGAGCGGGAGCCCTGAGATGGCGACACAGGGGCTGGTGGCCCGGCTCTTGGTGCTGCTGGCTGTGTTGGCGGTGACTCATGCCTCGATCTTCCTGACCAATCAGAAACTGAAACCTCGGTTCCAGCGAGACCGGCGCAACATCCGCCCCAACATCATCCTCATCCTCACCGATGACCAGGACATTGAATTGGGTGAGTGTAAAAAAAAACACACTCAGATACCAGATAAAAGTACAGACATTAATACTGTTGCAAGTAAATGCTTTCAAATAAACGCCATTCATAATAAGAAATTTTGCAAATCCGCATATTAGAATGATTTCTGAAAATCATGTGATACTGAAGACTGGAGTAATGGTGCTGGAAATTAATTTGCATCACAGGAATAAAATACATTTGGAATACATTTGCATGTGTACTGTAAGCTGTAATTACTGTATGGATGTGGCAGGGAAATGACTTTCTATGTCTCACCTCGTTTCCTTCTGAGTGCTTGTCTGGGTGAATTTTGATTTATACGGTATTGTCCATCCATGCTGACCTTTGTGTGTAAAGTGCACAGACTATTTTTGCAGTGTGTCTGTTTGTATGTGTTGATCTTTCTGCTTCAATCTGTAGAGGTGTGGTGATCCTGTCTGAAAAGGCCAAAGTGAAACAGACTTCCTGTCTCCGATCATATCATTTGAGCCAATCGGGGTGTAGGTTACAGGTGTATGTAGGTTCACTTTGCTGTAGTGTGTTCCCATACGTTATAAAAAAAAACAAAAAACTGGCATTTTAAATTGTAAATTGAAAAATGGTCTTTCTTTATGCTTACCAAGGCTGTATTAATATGATTAAAAATACAGTAATTTATTACTGTGATACAAAGCTAAAATTTTATTTATTATAAAAATAACTCTAGTATTCAGGGTCACATGATTCTTCAGAAATCATTATAATATGCTGATTTGCTGCTCATGAGACATATTATCAGTGTTGAAAACAGTTGTGCAGCTTATTTTTATTTTATTTTATTTTGGTGGAAACTGTAATATTGTTGAATATCATTATAATTTAAAATAATTTCGATTTTCTAATTTCGATTTTCTGTTTGAAATAATTAGGCTTCTTTGATCAATAGAATGTTCAAAAGATCAGCATTCTTTCAAAATAGAATTGCCGGAACACCCTTGATTTAAAGCATCCTTGCTAAAATACATAAATAAATCTTATTGACTCCAAACCTTTTAATGATAGTGTTAAAAACAGTAGATGTTCATGGTTTGCCCTAATTTACATTTAAATAAATGTGTGTGTTTATTTCAGTAAGACAAGGTCGAATAAATGCTGAGGAAAAGGGAAAACAAAGTGGTTTTGAAAAGTATACTGTAATTGAGACTTTTAATAAGTAGTGTGTGACTTGTGAATATAAAGCCTGTATCGTATATCTCTAAACAAACACATTCATGCACATGCACACACACACACTGCTGGTTTCACATGAATTCCCAGGTTGCAAATGACCAATACATTTCCTCTTAAAGGCTGGGATGTCACAAACAGAGAGTGAATGAAAGAACTGATATCTTTATCCTGTCGATCTGTAGTGTTGGGTAGTGGAAGAGAAAAAGTAGAAGCCAGTTCTTTTTGAAGTAGAGCAATCAGTAGAGCAGGCTTTATGTCACCTTGAGTAATATACTGTATGATAGATCTTCTTTCACTCTCTCTCTTATCCAGGCTCTATGCAGGTCATGAATAAGACTCGGCGAATCATGGAACAGGGTGGAACGCACTTCTCCAACGCGTTTGTCACCACACCCATGTGCTGCCCATCACGCTCCTCCATGCTGACAGGGAAGTACGCCCACAACCACAACACCTACACCAACAACGAGAACTGCTCTTCGCCTTCCTGGCAGGCCCAACACGAGCCGCGGACTTTTGGAGTGTACCTAAACAGCACTGGCTACAGGACAGGTGGAGATCATTCACAAACACACACTGAAAGGCTTACTTGGTTAAACTTAGGTTATTGTGCATGATATAGAGTAAAGTAGAGTGGAATACAATAATGTAGAGTGCAGTAGAGCTATGTGTTAATTGAAGTCGAATAGAATTAAGTAGCTTCTACCAAAATAGAGAAGAACAGAGTTACATAGACTTGAGAAAAGGTAATTAATGCAGAGTAAACCAGACTAACATAAAGTATCAAATAGGCTTGACTTAAATAGAAGAGAATAACATACAGATGAATAGGCTAGAGTAGAAAAATGTGGAGTAGATTAAAGTACACTAACATAGTCTAGAGTAGAATAAAGTACAGTAGCCTAAAGTAGAGTAGTGTAGCGAAGTTTATAGCGTAAACTTCATTGTTGGACTAGATTAGAGCCTAATCAGAGTGTAGCAGCTGTGGCTCTAAGATCAAACTTCTTCTCATCACCTTTGATGATTTCTATCTGAAAAATGTGGGAATAGAGACCAAAGCATTATGGTGCTAACTTTTTCTTGCGATAACTGCCTGACATGAATGTAAAATGCATTTAATAGATTGAGCTCTCATTCATTTGTGAGCTGTTTCATCTGTCAGGGTTGTGTCTGTTGAGGTTTTCACACACTCTCACCAGAGATTCGGTGTGACGGGCCCCCAGGTCACACACACTGTCAAACACACTCCCAAAGACTCTTGCATGAACATTGACATAATCTGTCTTCAACAGATGAGTTTCATTAAACTAAAACCCCTTGGGCTGTAAAAGATGATTTTGTGTATTTGTGTGTGTGTGTGTGTGTGTGTGTGTGTGTGAGTGTGATGTTTTCTGTTTGTGACAGAGACATCAGGCAAAACTACCATGTGCATGTAAACATTGCATGACCAGCTGTGAATGTTGCGCCTGCACACACACACACACACACACACACCTGGCAGTGAGTCAGGCTTTTAGTGGTAACAGTCATCCATTAGAGCACACTTCCTCCAAGAGAGAGACCGGCTCTGACCAACATCCTCTCTAATGTAACATTTCCAACACAAATATTCATCCATCTTCAAGTAGCTCCCTGTTTTCTATTTCCCTACATGCGGGCTCTGTCTACATCCCCACTGTATTTTAAGTGTGCAATGAATTGTTTTCTAATCATTATCACACCTAGTATACTCTATTCTGCTCTTTCTTACTCTGCTATTCTATTCCATTCTATTTCTATTCTATTCTATTTCTATTCTTTATTGTTCTGTTCTAAACTGCTAGGTACTCATCATTCTTATCATCTCTACACAACTATACAGATACACAATTTCACTCTACTCTGTTCTACTTTGCTTTATTCTGTGTCGTTCTACAATAATTTATTGTACTCTACTGTACTCTACCATACTTTATGGTATTCTACTCTAGTTTACTCTCATTTTACTCATTTGACAGTTTTCTACGCTGTTGTTTTATTCTCCACCTCGTTCTATTCTTCTGTTGTATTCTGCTCTAATACTAAAATAAAAGTTTTATTCTATTTTGTTGCACTTTACTCTGTTAAACTCTATTCTGTTCTGCTCTAGTCAACTGTAGTATCTACTTTTCTATTCTACAGTACCATACTGTTTTCCTTAACTTCACTTTATCATGTTGTACTCTACTCAACTTTATTCTGTTTTTGCTATACTCTGCTGTACTGTTGTTTACTATTCTTCACTCTGCTCTATTCTGCTCTCTATTCTACTTTACTTTTTATTTCTTTTTTGTCTATTCTCTGCTCTACGCTACTATACTGTATTAAGCTTCCTTCTAAACACTGTTTTTATGATAACTATGCCCTTTTGTGTTTCTCAGCATTCTTTGGGAAGTATCTGAATGAGTACAACGGTACTTACATTCCTCCGGGATGGAGGGAGTGGGTAGCCATGGTGAAGAATTCCCGCTTCTATAACTACACTCTGTGCAGGAACGGTGTCCGAGAGAAACATGGATATGAATACTCAAAGGTGTGTGTTAAAGGTGGTCAAAGTGGAACCTCGTCTTTTCAAACTGCATCACCTTACTTCATTTCTTGTCATGTCTTCATCCATTCTTGAATAGTTTAATTGATAGTCCCTTTTCTGTCTGTCTCTCACTCTCCTTCTCTCATTGGCTCTCTCTCTCAAAGTTCAGCGTTTTTGTCAGGCTTTATCAGTTTTAGAGTGGCCGATATCTAAGCTCTCTGACAACAGAAAAGTTTGCTTAGTAGTGGGGTATATATGTGCGCATGGTAATCTTTTAAATAACGGAGACTGAAACATTTTAAATTAAAAGATGAATAATCAGATCTCTGTACCTTCTGTAGGACTACCTGACCGATCTCATAACCAATGACAGCATCAGTTACTTCCGCATGTCAAAAAAGATCTACCCTCACCGCCCCATCATGATGGTGATCAGTCACGCTGCCCCTCATGGCCCGGAGGACGCGGCCCCTCAGTACACCACTGCCTTTCCCAACGCTTCACAGCACATGTGAGTCCAAACCTGCGTTGCATTACATTCAATTTGAAGTTATTTGAAGTTGAAATACTGATGAATTTCAGAATGTCTCAGTCTTGGTATTTGCTTTGTATCTTTTTTGTATTGATGGAAGCATCACTAAAGCTGCATGAACTCCACCAGCGTATGTAAAAACTGATTATTACAAGGCTTCATGGAATACTTGGTTCTGATTGGTCAGTTGCCGCATTCCAAGATTTGATATTCCCAGATATGGCGCCATCCTGTGACTTAAAAAAGCTTAACCAGGAGTTAAAATGGAGGACTTCAACATTAAATTCAACATGTACGGGAAAAGCAAAAGCAGAGGATTTCAGCAGTGTATAGAAGATGACTCGACTTGGGCCTGCCCATACTTCCTGTGACGCTACATTCTATCTTGCGAGCAAAGTTAGTCTGGCAAAGCTGCTGTTTTAGAGCATTTCTGTTCCCAAACAAGTGGGAAAAAATTTGAAATAAGCCGATCATGTTCCATTGCTACGCATACGTCATCGTAATCAGTGGTCTGATTGGTTGTAGATTCGTCCAGTAGTATACAGAGGCATCTGATGGATGCAGGTTAAGCCCGCCTCCCAGAAGGCGGGTAGTAAGGAAGCTTGGCCAGACTAAGCTCCTATGAGCTTTAAAGTTGCGGAAGCCAGGCTAGATTCGACTGACTCCCCGGTTAAAACAAATTTTTATTATTGTATTATATTTTTATTTATTGTTTTATTATTTACTTTTGGGTCAAGACCCGAGTAATAAGTTCATTAATTATTGATTTGGGATAATCAAAAAAGCACTTTAAACGTTAATAGAAGAACATTTATATAACAACATTTGGTCCTCCCGTAAAATAATGTTGTAGTTTATTGAGACCAAATTTGGTGTTTTAAATTAACCACGATGATCTGATGTTCATCTAGTGGTTTTTGCTACAAATTTCTGAGTGGATTAGGCTAAAATCTGGAAGATTTAGTGGCGGAGCCAGGGGGTGTCCAGTGGCAGCGTTGTATGAATGAATTGGTGAATCATTACAATACGTGTCTTCAACACCTTGCCGGGAAGGTACACAAAGCTTATCAGAGCAGCGCCACTTTGTGTTTAAAAAGCATTGTTACTAGATTGGTAATTATTGTCTAATTGTTGCTTATTGAAAAAGTTATGTATTTTGTTTCAGTAGACGAAAAGTTTATTTTTTTTTTAAATAATTTGCTGTCATAGTAACAAACTACATCAGAGGCTGTGTCTCTGCAAAGCTTTAACATATTAACACTAAACGTTTGTGTGCCATTTTCATCTCACACTAAATACACCACATCAAATTGGTAACAGCGCCACTTATTGTTTAAAGTTATATTACATTTTATTGGATATTACAACATTTTGAATAAAATCATCTTAACTTGGCTTCAATTACTGTAGTTGGTCTGATGCTCACTGCCTTGTTTGCTTCTGTAGTGCTTGGCTTAGCTATATTTATTATTTTTATTTAAGTTATTTTTGTGTTATTTTCATAATTTTTACATTTTATTTTAAGGTTAAGCTCAGGAAACATTCGATTTTGGACTCCACTGTACATACACAGACACATAAAGAGGATCAGTGGGAGTGAAGATGAATATGAAGAGAGCAGAGAAACAGCTTAGAGTAGAAATCTTACTGCACTTTTCTGTACTTCTGTCGCTCAAGTGCTACTCGATAGAGATGTTATAATGGAAACAGTCCTCTTCGGTTCACGCTAATGTACCCACAGACACACACACTTGTTTTTCTCTGCCGGTTTCTCCTGCTCTCTTGCTAATTGGCCACCAGCTGGTACCAGACCTTTTTTTTTTCAATGTCTCTTTCTCTCCCCTCGTTCATCTCTCCATTTCTGTCCCTCCAGCAGATAAACCATCCTTTCTCTGTCTATGCTTTTCCCAGGGTCTGTAATCCTCCTGCCAGAGAGAAAGTGCCGTTCTTCACACAGACACACACACACACACACACAAATAACACACATGCCAAGTACATGCATGATGATGAAAAGCATATTTGTACACACTCACATAGTTCAGGTTAAATCCAGTCTACACGTGATGCAGTTGTTTTTAGGTAGCTGGATTTGCTAAATCTCTAGGACCCCACTCTCACTCTCGGTGTACATGAAGTAATCTCAAAATCTCATTTTATAGTTCTCCATCTCTACTGTTGTACCCGGCGACCTCACAAATTCAGCCTCTGGATACAGGAAATCCCTAGACAGGGGCCGGATTTATGAAAATCTGGTCAAGAAGGTGGTTACGTGAAATGTATATAATATACAATCCTTAAAAGAAATTTGTAAACTTTACAAAAATGCAGTTCTTGCACTTTCTAGGGAAATCAACGTTCTATTAGTGATATATATTAATATACCTGTATAGAATATATTTCATGCCCCAGATACATCCGACAGCACACACAGATATATTATCTAGTTAACGCACCACAAATGAGCAAACAAAAAGCCTCTGATGTACTGAACTGTCTCTCTGTCTGTCTCTCTCTCAGATTCGATTTGCTTTCAGGACATTGTGTCTCTAAGCACAAAACCACACGACCATGAGCTTCCATTTCTCTCGCATTCATGTCAAAAAAAAAGAGAGGGAGAGAGCAAAGAAATACAGTACTGTGAATGAATATCACTGTCTTTCCTGAAATATTGAGGCATCAGTAATGAAATCAAATTGAAATCAGACAGGATTCTCACAAACATGCATGTTTGCTTTCTCAAGCTGATGGGAGAGAAAACCAAAATAGACGAAGATATCCATTTTTTGATTAGTACAGATCTTCAAACAGCTTGTGTGTATTTGTGTGCATGTGATAAGCTTTCTGTTGTAGTTTAACAGGTGTTTGATTCACCATTAGAGTAGATATAAAGCAGGAGATGCAAACCTGCACACTTTATGACTCACATAAACATCCATCATCCCTTCAAAGTAACTGTGAGTCTGGAACTTAATGTGCTTTTATTATTTTTCTGATGTCATCTCGCTTTCACCAGTAAAAAACAAACAGCCGTGCTCCTGTTTTGCTCGTCCAGTCTCTTCCTGCACACAAAAGCCTCATAAAACTTGTTTTATGATTCACATCCACCTCTATAACATCGCCACCTGTCTGATTGTACCCATATTGCAAAGAAATATATAGCTTTTTTTCACCTCGTAGGCATAAAAAATGGCCGTGCTCCACACATGCATTCATATGCATGTATCATTCTCCTGCTGTCAGGAGAGAATGTCCCAGAATTCCTCTCTTAACATCCCATGAAAAATTACTGGGACCGCCCTCATTCTCTCCATTCAGTCCGCTGCAAACCACCCTCCACCGTCCATAATGGCCTCCCGCTAGTCCTGTACTTCTCTGCTCCTTGCCCTCGTACAGTGCTGTATGTGATTAACCCCTCGTTGCCCCTCAGACTGGCGCAAGGCCACTGCAGAGATATAGTCCAAATCCTCACAGATAGTCAGAGGGCGTATATTATTCGGTGGTAAAATCCCCCTGTTCTCAACGCCGCGTGATCCCACTGCACCTGTTTTATTTCCATCATTCCTGTGATGGAGGGAATAATGAAAATATGATCGGAAAAGAACAAAAAAGGGAGAAAGACCGTTTTGAGAGGATTAAAAGGATTATATGTAGAGCAATAAAGAAGATGAAACGATAGAGAGAGAGAGAGAATATGCTGTTTACTTTCTACATAGGCAGCTGCCTTCTGAGGCCGTATTCTAACTGTGATGGAATCTCTTGTGACTTATTTGGAGCACTCTATATAGGCAGCAACTGTGTAGCAGTAGCATTTCTCACGTCAAGTACACTAGAGACTCAATTAACAAATAATTCTAGTTTAGCAGTGTAATAAGAAATACAGAGTATGCACACAAATATTGGGTTAAATGATGTGTAAAGCCCTATTCGGACGGGACTAGTTTTACTCACACGACCTCTGTAAAAATTGCAGAGCAAATTACCAACTGTTTTTCAGCAAACTCGGCGGTCCCCTGAGAAATCAAATCTCACCCGAATCCGAATGTCTGTGATTGCTGAAAATGTTTTCTTTTGTGTTTTGCTCAACGTGAACTACCGTTCTATCTCTAGCGCGCCGGTTTTCTAGTTTGCGCACCAATAATGGATGTAGATGTGTTTGCTACCCCGCGAAGAAATTAAAAAATTAAGTTGTTAAGACTGGCTAACGTTACTGTAATGTCAGTATCAGAGTTTTTTTCATTTCTCCAGTCAATTAAATAACATGTAAATTATATAATAAATGAAAACTTATTTATTCCAGTGGGTTTATATAGAACAATATGTTAACAACAATATGTTTTTACATTTGTTTATTACTTTTTTATTATTATTATTATTACTTTTAAATAATATTGAAACACTTCATGGACATGTGGTCTTGTGCAACGCCCACATGTAAAACACAGACACTCCCACCTCCGTAATAAACACGGAGATGTTAGTCCCGTCCGAATGCATTCATGAAATGACAGACGTCGTCTGAAAAAAATTCTAACTCAAACTAGGGCTTAAGAAATTGTTTTTATTCAATAATTTCCTCTTTATATTAAATATTTCTATTTGCTCCTTGTAGCATTATAAATCAACTTGAGATTTACATGAGCTAAGCTAATGTCTTGATAGACTAAACTTAAAATATTTACTTATTAAAATATTTATTAAAATTAATTAAAATACATAGCATACACATTTCATTTTCATGAAACTGATGTAAATCAGACTAGAGCTATAGAGCTATTTCTCAACACTGTTCTGTATTTATTATTATATTAAAAAATCGACTTTTCTGTTTACACACTCCAGTCTGGCATTAGCATGTTGCTAAGCTAGTGTGCTGATAGCACAATAAGCTTAAAATACAGAGGAATATTGCACAGAATAGTGTGTTGTCCCTTACAAAGGTGAATCATGGTTTTACTACAAATAAACCAAAACTACATGTTTACTATTTAAACCATAGTAACCATGGTTTTGCTACACTGACCATAGCTTAATCACTCACCAGTAAATCTGTGGTTATATAAATGAATTAATACACCATATAAATATATAGAATACAAATATTTTGTGAAATAAAGATATGAATCAAATTAGAACTGTTTTTACTCAACACTTCACTATATTAAATAGCCTACTATATTTATAATCAACTTTTCTGTTTACAGTCAATTCCACTTGAGTCTAACATTAGCATGTTGCTAAGCTAATGCCTTGCCTAGTTAGGGTAATCAATATGCCAAAAGAAAAGAGAAAACAGCCACACAATTTTACTAAAATAAAACCATAGTTCATTTACATAAAGGGTGAATCAGATGAGAACTAAAATACTCAAAATTTTCTGTACTGAATAAAATACTATTCTGCTTTCTGGGTTCTGTTTATCTTGAATGATTGCAGTACAGAAACACCATTGACTGAACAAACCCAAGCATTCAGTTTGGATTCATTTGTTAAAACACAGAAAAAGCACTTTTAACACATTCGACCACATAAGAATCTACACAACAAAATCAATCCAGTTTAATGTGTTTTCAGCTCTAAAAGTGTTGCAAAGTTAGGTCATGTCTACTGTTGACCGGTTTGAAAAAACGCATCTTAGTAGGTGTGAATATGATCAGAGTGACAATGAATGAAGCATTGTGTTCACCTTCTGAAATGGGTCGATTTGTACAAAGCTCATGTGTGATTGGCAGAATATCCCAAGCATGTGGCAGAAATGTTGCACTCCTTACCATAACGTGATGCTGCGTCCTGGCGCTATGACACCAAAACAATAAAACATATTACAAACGAGGTATTTGTTGCATCCAATGGGGACATAATTACTGATTATTATGATTTAGTTCTGTCTTTTTACGCGTCATGTTGTATAACACCATCTGCATTTGTGATCGGAGAAACAACAAGCACTACCGTTCACTTTGAATAATAAGTAACAGGTTCTTTTAATAAGGAAATATTACTTAAAGGCTGTGAGTCAGAAGCGCCAGACTGTCCTTGCAAAGGTACACTGTAAAATATTTCAAGTGCTTTCAGACTTCAAAGTGTTAGTTGGCTCAACCTTTAGTGAACTAAAATTTAGCCCCAAAACGCCTTTTTATGACATGGTTCATCTTAGGACAGACAACATATATAATAATATTTATCACTTA
>JAUMHG010000072.1:4594173-4605702 GCA_032359395.1 Enteromius anoplus | reverse complement strand
TTCAAATTTCAGTTACAACAAAAAAATAAAAAAGCGCCTCTTTTTTTTGCCTTTATTATAACATAGACAATATATACTGAATGATTCAGTAAATGATTCAGTTGTTAATTTTAGTTCTGAATGACAAGCTTCGCTCCCGGAGTAACATTCACAACACCAGAAATGGCGTGTCACATAACGTTAATCCGCCCCGTTTGAAAAGAGTGACATTTCATCACGGCTGGTTGTTAGTCATCTTTTATGTTGTCTTTTTACCTCAAGAGACAATAGCAAATGTTTACACATGTATAAACGCATTTATCACACTTCAAATGAGCGGTTTACATTAAGTTTCCCATTTCATAGATTTTGTTTAATGTTACTGGCTTATAGGGAGAAGGACCGCACGATCTCTTCTAATCTTTTCATATCACGGAAACACAAAAGATTTCATACAACACGCCTAAAATAGCTAAAATTCATTATAGTAATAGCTTACAGTGTAAATATATATACACCTATAACATTACCTGATGCCTTAACTTTACAGTACATACTCTGCCCTATATAACCACGTTTCTTCAGATATACAACCAATAAAACACTTTCTAAATGTTCACTTAAAAGAATTGAATATGTTGCATGATTTTCTCAGGTACGTGCACATGCAATGATGATCTAAGTGTTGGCTAAATTAGTTTGTATTAGTTAAGTCAACACTTAGCAGTCTGAATGTTGACTGGATTTGAAAATAACTATTCATTTAATGTTTTTAAAATAAATTTGTGTAGACTAAATATAATATCTTTTCTCAACTAAGCCCAAGCAATAAAATTAGTTCAACTAAAATATTTTTGCCCTTCCAACATTTTGTTAATTGGATTTTTTACAGTGTAGAACTGCTCCACTTTATAGTCTCTGTGCACAGCCAGCATAGACTACTCTCCAGGTTTTAGGAGTCCGTCCTCTGTAAATGCGCTGAACACAATATTTGTGTTGTGTTCTGGAACAGTGTTGTGAATACGACATAACCACCAATTTCTAGTTATGTCCTCTTTTGAAAGCATAAACAAAGGTTGTTTCCCTTTCACAATGACACATAGCATCTCCAGAACATGGCGCCTGCAGCAACACTAAAGAGATAATAATAGCTCCGCCTTCTTTCTTTGTGTAAACATTTGGGTGGTGTTTGAAAATAAGCGTACTCTGTAAAGTAGAGAAGTGGGGGGGTGTTTAAACGAGACGTTTTAGGGGGGTAGTGGACAAGTCATAACCTTTATAAAGAATATCTCTTTGGTTTTGAAATGTTAATCTTTGCAACTTCAGGGATCTTACCTAACAGCACTCCAAATAGAAGGGAAAGTTTGAAATCGCATCATATGACCCCTTTAAATCAGAGCTACTGTATAGACACAAGAAAAAGAAACAAGTGTCAAAAGAACAGCAGTACACCTTTTTCAGGTCCCAGTACAGAGATAGATAAACTAGGAGTTACAATAGGAGTTACCTCGTCCCTTGTTTGTCGCTAAGTTGCAATCAGTTTAAATATACAGCCCCCTGAAGGCCAGGCAGCAGGCAGAACAGTGCAAAGATGCTCACATTGATTTGTCTGTAGAAAGACTTTAAGTAATGGCTGTAAACAACAGAGCTGGGGGCTTTTAATCACAACTGTAAAGGCATGGAGTGTAAGTGCTGTTTGCTTCTAACAGGCCTCTCACACCTGTCACAAGAGTGAGTAGGAGGGGCTACAAACACTCCTCTCTCTTTTTATCCCTGAATAATGGTTGAACAACCATTACATTCACAGAATGTCAGTCAGCTCCTGAGAAACCATGAGACTGTAAAATTGCAATGTGTCATTTTTGAGGAGACAGGAGAGAAAGTCGATTGCTGTCATTTGTAATTCTGACCATGCAAACACACACACACACACACACATTTACGCAGACACATCCCAGCTGTCAAAATCTGTCTGCGTGCTTTCCTCCGACATCAGCAGAACAGAGTCGACAAACAGTGTGTCGAGACGCTCTGAAAACTCTCTCCATTTCCCTCAGTCATGCTTCAGCAGGTCCACTGACGGTGACTCTTTTCTTCACCATTCAGAACGCCCAGTTATAACTACGCCCCTAATCCAGACAAACACTGGATTATGCGCTACACCGGCCCCATGAAGCCCATTCACATGGAGTTCACCAACATGCTGCAGCGCAAGAGACTGCAAACGCTGCTCTCTGTGGATGATAGTGTGGAGAAGGTACATCACGTATACACTGTATACATCAATTACAAATAACACAAATAGAATGCAGTTTTTAAAAAGAATATAGAAACCATTCCTAAACAGTAAAAGGAAAAGCTGTTTATGTTTATATAAAATGTGTTTAAATATTAAGATGGAAAGAATGGAAATATATTAAATGTGTTACGTTTGTATTTAAAATAAATTTATATGTGATTTAATTTATATGAGGAGAAATATATACATGTAAATATTTTCTAAATATATGCTTTATGTTTGTATGTATTTATATACATAATAAATATACACAATACACACATATATTATGCAAACAAAAACTTTTTTTTTTTATTTGACACATTTAGGTCAGGTTTATTTTATAAATTATTATTTATGTTATTTATTTCTGATGTATGAATCATGTTCCTGAGACATTTCCTAACTTTCCTCCAATAGTACTGAATAATTCTTATCATTTTTCTATATTTTCTTACACTTTAAGGCACTTTATACTACAGTACATGATATTGAAATCATTATTTTGTTAGTATTAATTTTGTTGTGGTATGTACAGTATTTTCTGAATAAGCTTTAAATTAAAATTTTCAGTTTAATGTTTTTGGTGTTTTTTCATAATTTTATTAGTATATTGTTTTTATATATATATATATTTTTAAATTAATTTAAATACTGTAATTTGTTTATTTTAATTTCCCATTTTATATTTCACAATTTATTTCAGCTTAAATTAAATTAACTAATTAATTAATTATTTTTAATATTTTTATTTTTTTTGTGAACGTTAACAACACTAAGTGCAGTGGTCCATTATAGTCAATTCAAGTCAAGTCACTTTTATTTATACAGTGCTTTTAACAAAACAGATTGTAGCAAAGCACTGAACATTATTATACATTAATTCATCCATTCATTCTTTCATGTAAGTAAATTTGCAGTTTTTTGCATCAAAATTGCTGTTGTCCTTATAATTCATTGTACCATTCGTATGTTTCTTCTGTCTGAATGCAGATATACAACATGTTGGTGGACACTGGGGAGCTGGACAACACTTACGTGATCTACACGGCTGACCACGGATACCACATCGGTCAGTTTGGACTGGTCAAGGGGAAATCCATGCCCTATGAGTTCGACATCAGAGTTCCCTTTTACATCCGTGGCCCAAATGTGGAGGCAGGAGGCATGTGAGTGTGTATCCAATGACAAGCCAAAGACAACACTCAAAACTGTGGTTTAAGACGGTAGTATCACGATAAATCCATCTTGAGATTTATTCATGTAGCCTATTTATTTATATAAATATTTTAGATAATATAACATCTCATTGTAATGCATTGCAAAATTGAAGCTCTTAAAATATTATATTTAGTATCATATATAACATTTTTGTCAATAGTAATTCATCTTCATTTAATGGTTTTTAAGAGTTACTCTTAAATGAGGTCTAAACCTGATTTATGGTGTTTTAATGACTTTGCAATGTCCTGCCATATAAAGAGAGAGAATGAATTCAGCACATGTTGCAGGCCATAGTTAAACCCACGTCCTCACGGTAGCACCAAACCAGAGCTCTCTCTCTCGTCAGCATTTAATATCATTAGTCACTAGTCTGGTTTAACACTGCTGTGTGATCTGGCTTCTCCCTTTCTCAGAAAAGCTGATTAACAGCAGTAAAGACCACTCATGTGAAGACCACAAGACTTTTTACTCTGAATGAAAGGCACAGAAAAGAGGATAAAGAGTTTGGCTGGAGAGTCAGGGTGAGAAAGGCACAGCTGGGGCCAGTTCAACATCAGATGAGCCTTCAGGCAATGAAAAGAGAGAGAGATGAGCCTAATTTACTTTTTGAAAACTGATCGGATGTGATTGGATTAATCTCCTGAGTTTCAGTCCACTGACTTCACGGGATTTGAAATGGTCAGCTGAAATTGACACTCATCAGTTTTGAGTAATTTTTTTTATCAAAAGGAACGTTGAGGGTTTTTTGTGTTTTTTCAGCTTCAGATGGTGAATGTTTAATAAATCAGTTAAATATCAGTATATATAATATCAGTTTAATGTATAGAATTCTCAACCAGCAGCCTCAGCACACTTACAAGAGGCTGCAAGATTATTTTAAATTGGACAAAACAAGCTTTAAAATAAACTAAAACAGCTATGTCAGAAGATGATGATAATAATAATTCATAATAAACTTGACCTTTAAAAGTTGCATGTCAAAGATCTTAACAAAAATTAAAAATACATTGGAAAAACAAAACCAATAAGTTTAACTTTTTTTTTTTAATTTATTTATTTTGTATAAGAACTAGGATTCAGGATTCATATGAATATATATGTTTGTAAAAGTGTGAATTCTTGACCTAAAAATCATTGAAAATAATCAAATCCTAGTAGGTCATGAAAATGTCTGTAATTTACAATTTTCTATTGTTGTTGTTTTTTTTTTTTTTTTTTTTTTTTTTTTTTTTGAAATTTTTTTAATTTAAAATTTTTTATTTTTTTTTTTTTTTTTTTTTTTTTTTTTTTTTTTTTTTAGAACTTTTATTAAAACTCATTTGTGTGTTTAAAATAATTGTAATTCCCAATAATTAAACTTTAGAATCTTATAAAATAATATAATTATTTAATATTATTTACATAATTATAATTATTTTCTATAATTAGTTAATTAGTTAATGTAATATTTTTTTTTATTAGTTAATGTAATAAAAATTATTATTTTGCATTTTTATATTTCAGTTTTAGTTTTCATCGTTTTAGTACTTAAACATTTTAGTTAGTTACCTAGGTAACATTTAAATTTTTTTTTTTTTTTTTTTACATTTTTCATTTAATATTTTCTATATATAACAGTTAATTGATTTATTCTATTAGTTTGTTCATTTGTTAATTCATTCATGTAAGTAAATGTACCACATTTTATTTCACATAATTAAAATGATAAATTCTAAATTTCCTCTAATGTAATATAATATTGACACAATCGTTTTAGTTATTTCTTAATAATTGTAATATATTGACACTCATCTTGTTTTTAAATAAATTAAGTTTAAAACAAGCAGCTTTGTCAGTACAGCAAAAGCACTGGAAAAAAACTTGTAATATTGTGTTGGACAGTGGGGGCCTCTCTTGGAGTCGTAAGGTTCAAGAGAACTATGTTCACATTTATCTCAATGACAGTTGCTCAGGTGGCACTTGCAGCCCTGCTAGTATGTGACCTGCATGCTGCCATCCTTGCTCAATACTTCACTAGTTTGATGGTTTTCAACCATCCTAAGTGATGCCCCAAATCATACAGGCACAGCATATATATATATATATATATATATTCTTTTCCAGCGCCTGAGTAAATGATTGTTTATTACAAACGAATATTGCATACTACATTTAATATACTGTCCGTTAAATGGCCAAAAAATAGCAGTCACTATTCAGTGTATGATATCTTCAGTGTAAGTACAGCTGTATTCGTTTGAGCAAGTCCTGGATCTCTATTTCCCTCACTGTCTGTATCTTATTATCAGTCAGTGTTCATGTGCTGCTCGTCTACTTCCTGACCATTATGTCAAATGGCAACCCCCTCTTCTGTTTCCATAGCAACCCCCAAATCGTGTTGAACATAGACTTGGCGCCCACCATCCTGGATATCGCAGGGATGGACGTTCCCCCAGACATGGACGGCAAGTCCATCCTCAAACTCTTGGACACAGACCGCATGATGAACAGGTGAGGATATCTCCTGAAGTCTGACAGGTCTTTTTTAAAGTGAAGTATTTCTGAAAAGGAAGAAGAAATAATAGATGGCGCTTGTTATATATGTCCACTTGACTGGATTGTGGACAGTGGAAGTGCTAGTTTATTGATCAATACTTTTATTCGTCACATGTGCTTTCTTGGTTACATCAGCTGAATAAAAAAGTGTATTGGTATGACATATTTATTATGCGTCATACGTCGAGTCAGAGGTCAGCCAAGAAGCCAGAAGTCAGTTATTTATGTTAGAAATTTAGAAATGGAAATACTACAAAAACCCATCGATCATGTGATAAACCCCCAAAGGCATATAGGTTAGTTTACTTGTGGATATATATATTTTTACAGAGCTTTAAAATCATCCACCAGCGTTACCAAGCTTAGAAGAGCCAGGATCAAGCTGTTTTCTGCTAATGTCACAAAAAAAACCATTATAATATTGTTGGCCACTTGTTGGTCTTTTCACGTTGGTCTGAATGAAAATCTTCACCACTAGTGCCCTTGTGTAGTGGTAAAATAGCAGTTTCCACGGTAACACTGTACACAAAGCAGCACTGCCTCACAAACAAAAACTCTTTATCAGAAGAGATGAAGTGAAAATGAAACCAATCGACCAATTATATTAATTAACATATTATAAGACAATTAAAGTGTTTTTTGACCTTGACCAGTCGTTGGGGATTCCCATCTTTCATTACCCAAAATAGAGGCACTTTAAAACAATTGAAAATGAGGTAATTGTCATCTAATTAAATATAGCTTCAAAACCTTTAGAATCATTGAAAAGAAAATCACAATGCCACTGGCAAACGTCTTTTTCTTTTATATGATCTTCTATATAAACGTCAGCACAAAGCATGTGAGTAGCGTAACATCAGCAGTACATCGCCTTTGTGTACGAGAGGCGATCTATAATTAACCTAATTTACATATAAAGGAGGTGTGCTTGTGATGAAAGGAATGACAGAAATGTCAGTTACAGTACTGTAATTACCCATTGTGGGTGGTTAGTGAATAAAACACAGGTTAGCGCATGCAAAAGTGGCACGGCTGTTATATTTCTAAGTGCAGAATCAACAGCACTATACAGCTCGATCAGTTTGTAATCCTGAGATTCTTGATGCTAACGACACATAGCATTTAGCCCAATCCCGAGGCTATCAGAGCAGTCTGAACAATACCTCGCATCACTTCATTGTCATTGAGTGGCAGCAGATGGCGGTCTGCCAGGCTTCCTACTGGCACAGAGCCCCTCATCACCATGACACCTGCTGAAATCTCATCTCTGCGCTCTTCCGCTAGCCCGCGTACCTCTTTTATTTTAGATGAGAGGAAGAGATGCGTATCTCAGCAGGAGGTGGGGGGGACAGGAAATAAGAAATCCGGAGGGAAGAGGGGCTTTCAGGAAAAATGAGGGGCAGGGAGATGGAGGGTTTGCGCTTCCCTTGTGCTCTCAATCAGCTCAGATAGACACTAATTAAATAAGTACCTCTGTATTTCATCAGCTGACACATTTCGAGGGCATCTCTAAACAGTTGCTAGGGTCTCTGTGCGGTGAATTAACCCTATCCCCAAGATATTCTGGTATAACTGTCCTGATATCATAATGAAAAAGCTTCAATCAGAGAGTAAAATTCTTAAAAAGAAAGTAGAAGTTGGTCATTTTTTAAAGAATATTATTTCTTTAAAAATATTTTGCCTAAACCACTTTACTGTTTATTATTAAAGCCCATTTCTGCCACAAAATACAAAAAAGAAAACGGGGTTATTGCAACTTTTAATCTCACAGTTCAGACTTTTTTCCTCACAATTACATGATCCGAATAAGCTTAAAGCTTTTATGAGATATTTTTGCCTTTTCTTAAAATTGTGAAATATCACAAGTTGTTATATCTCACAATTCTGACTTTATTGAATTTTATTGCAGTTTAGACTTCCGTAGCACATAATTCAGACTAACGGGTGATTCTGAGAAAATCAATCAGAATTGCGAGATGTAAACACAACTATGAGAAAAAAGTTTGAATTTTGAAATAAAAATTGCAATTACATTTTATTATTTATTCAGTGGCAGAAACAGGCTTCCATAATTCAGTAATAAAAAGACTTTTGTCATCTAGATCAAATGGGTGAAACCAACATAACAGAACAGAAAGAAGAATAGCATAGTGACAACATTATAAGTCACATCCATATTAGATTCTTTGACCTTTACCATATTTGTGGCGACCATATACTGAAGCATACCTCTTTTTTGTTAACCCCACAATTTTAAAGTACTATTCATGTCCTAAATATAAATGGCACGGGGCGAAGAGCACATAACTCTGGCTTTGAAGTTTGTGCAGTGATGATGCCTTAGCAAGTAGCACTAACAATAGGAGTCTGAATAGTAGAAAAGGCCAGCCAGAACACTCCTAAATCTGGCAGAAGCTCCTGCGGAGATCAGAGAGGGAGTGTGAGAGCACCGATCGATAGCTCATATCTGCAGAGAAGGTCAGGAGGTGCGCAGAGCACTTGTATTTCCTCACCTCCACATCTCCTTCTGTTTTTCATCAGGGATAGTAGAAAGGAAGAAAAAGCTCTTTAATTTGCAGGCTGGATTTCTGTTGTTCAGCTGTTTCTGCATTGTGATTTTTTTCACTCTTTTTTGATCTCGGGCCTCAATTTGTTGCATTTTAGTCATCGTTTGAGTCTGCTGAGAAACAGACAATTTCTGGACAATTTGCTGTTCCAGTTGATCAGTTACAAAGCCGGGAGATCAATATCCGTCCGTCTCTCTCCTAATTGCAGGTTCCAGATCAACAAGAAAGGAAAAGTGTGGAGGGACTCGTTCCTGGTGGAGAGAGGGTGAGTCAGCGCAAATTAAATGTGAAAACAGCCGGGGAGCTCTGGGTTTTTGGTGTGAAAGGTCAGAGTATGTTTATTCAGATAACATGAGGTTTTTTCCTCTTTTTCTCTGGTGAAAGAAAACTGCTGCATAAAGTGTTGAATGATGGGAAAGATATGGCCCAGGAGGAAAACAACCTGCCCAAATACCAGCGTGTTAAAGACCTGTGCCAGCGCGCGGAATACCAGACGCCATGTGAACAGATCGGTCAGGTAAAACAACATACCTGTCCATAAAGAATAATATTTATCTTATAAAAATTAAAAAATATATATATGTATAAACAGTATACAAACCGAATTCTGCAAATATATATATTATGAAAAGTAAAAGACTTTCAAATCAAATCAATATTTAATTCACCATACAACATAGATAAAGTAACCAATGTTTAAACTGATACATTTTATACTTTTATTCACTAAATGAGCTCATTTCAAATTGAATGCCTGCTACAGATCTCAAAAACGTTGGCACGGGGATAACAACGGGACTGAAAAGCAAGACATTTAAAAAAGACTCAACTGGGAGAATATCTTGCAACCAATTAAGTTAAGGGACATAAGATCTGTAACATGATTAGCTATAAAAGGGGTATCTTAGAGATCAAATTCCAAAGGCTTTGCAAGTTTCATCATCTACAGGGCATAACATCAAAGAAATCTCTGTGCGTAAGGGAAGAGGGATGTCTTCAAACAGTTTTGAAAAGAAGAGATGCTACACCGTTGTAAACATGCCCGAGTCCCTTTTTTGAGACCTGTACCAGGCATTACATTTGAAATTAGCTCATTTTGTGCATACAGTTGTACACTTTCTTAGTTTAAAAATGTGTTGTGCTATCTTTTTGCATATCATAATATAAATATATATGCGAATAAAAATATTGGATAGTGTGATTTGAAATTCTTTTAGTTTTCGTTATGTCCAAATTTAAAAGGCATTGCCAGAATTTGAGTTGTTTATAGGCATCAATCCACTCCTTCATATTACTAGGAGTCCAGGGTTTAAACATGGGTTTGTTTATGAATGCGTTCAGAGCAGCAGAGATGAAGTCATCAAATGAAATGTCACAAGTAGCAACTTGATGTGATAGTGAAATTGCTGTGTAGATGATTTTTGGACATTCCAGATCATAATGTTATTGTTTGCCTTCCAATTTGACTTGCAAATGAGCAAAACCTCTACTGCTGACCTCAATATGTCACGTAGACTATTTAAAACACTAAAATCTCATGTTCAATCGTTTGTGCATAACATAATAAATATTCATGAGCTAGGCCTCCACTAGCGATTGCCATTAGAACCAGCACGTCTGTGAAATACTACTACTATGCACCACCCAGGAAAAACATTTTGATAATTTTTTACAATATTTCTTATTTTAATAGTTCATAAAGTGCATTGAGCTCACCAAAGCTGTATATAAAAGTATTTTTTACTGTATACAGTAAAAACAATAATAGTAAACAACAGCAATAATTATAAAATCATAATATGCTATGCTTTTTTTTCCCAGAATTCACTGATGAAGAAGGTTCAAAAGAACAGTGATTATGTAAAATACAAACCGATTATAAAAAATATTTTTTTTTTTTATCTTATCCCAATCTTTTGAATGGTAGTGTTAATAACAAGAAGAAAAAGAAATGTTTTTATAAGCAGCAATCATCGTATTAGAATGATTTCTGAAGGATCATGTGACAGTAATGATGCTAAAAATTCATTTTTAAATTACAGAAATAAATTACAATTTAAAATATATTACAATAGAAAAAAGTTAATTTAAACTGTAATAATATTTTACAATATTACAGTTTTTTATCAAAAAAATGCAGCCTTGTTGATCATATTATTTTTCTTATAAATATTATTTATTTTAAACTTTTACAGAGGTTTTAATTACAGAGGTACAACACTAAAGGTACTTAACCATAATATTAACATGACACTATGTCCATAAACATGGTAATATTTTTAGTCGGCATAAAGACCCTCACAAGTAGAGTGTATCTGTGTGTATGTGTGTGTGTGAGCCGTCTTATGAAACAGAAGTGAGAACAGAGAGATGTCTGAGCTGTCAGATCAGACACCTGAAATTTCATGCTCTCACATTCACTCTAACAAGACTGGCCCACCGAAGTCCTCCAGGGACCTGCAGACCGTTCCTGCATTATCTATTCTCTCCATCCCTTTCTCTTTTTCCCCTCTCTTTCTTTCATTTTTTATGTCAGCCTTTATTCCTCCATCTGCTTTTCTGCTTTGATCAAAGAACAGTCTGTCATTACATACCTTCACACTTTTGCAAGCACAAAAAAAGTCTAGCTTTCAAACCATGAAAAAGCAAAAATAGCACATGCAGAAAGTGTTGTTTATGTGCACTATGCTCTATAACACCTTATTTACATAAAGAGAAATTCATTTCTGTCATCATTTCATACCCTCATTTTAAAGATTGTTGGTAACTAGACAGTTGCTGGTAGCCTTTGACTTCTATTGTATTTTTTCCATACTTTGGAAGTCGGTATCAGTATGAGTAAAAAAATAAAAATACATAGGCCTATATATATATATATATATATATATATATATATAGTTTTTTTTTTTTTTTTTTTTTTTTTTTTTTTTTTTGGTTTTGTGTTTT
>JAUMHG010000072.1:4578142-4593953 GCA_032359395.1 Enteromius anoplus | reverse complement strand
AAATTTTTTTTTTTTTTTTTTTTTTTTTTTTTTTAGTGGAGTAGGTTTTCAGATTTATTTGTATAGCACTCTTCACTATGCACATTGCTTCAAAGTAGTTTTACTTAGAGAAAATCATTTTGTTAGTTTTCATGTTTCATGCCTTACACTTGAATTTAGCAGAGCTGGTTTTTGCAATATAGTATTTGCACTTTCCATGAGTATAATGTATGTATGCAGATAAAGTTGGACATATTACGCAGATTCAACTTTATAGATTCTGCAATAATATAGTTACATCATGCAATAAAAATAAAAGTCACGCACTTGAAAATTAGCTATATCGATATACATGAATGTACTGTGTATACCTAAGGCTACGTCTACACTAATCCAGATAAATTTGAAAACGGCATCTTTGTCTAAAAATGCTCCGAGTCCACACTAACGTTTTCAATTGTTTCTGAAGAGTTGATCATCCACGCTGAAATGACTGAAAACGCTTACGTTCCTGTATTGTGCATGCATGAAACGTAAGACGATTCTATCTGCGTCATTTCCGTCTGCAGTTTATTTACATACATTACGTCCTCTTGGAGCATGTACAAACTGATCTTAATCTTTAATATGGCTGTCAAAATTGAGAGCAAACAAAACAACTGCTGTACAATGCCGTTCGCCATCAGTTGAGTTGATCACATGACTGCATCATAGGACTAAAATGCGGCATAATTTTCGATTCACCTGGTACAAAATACTGCATTGGCCCTCATAGCTTGATTCACCCAGCTCTTGTCTTTAACTACAAGGCCACTAAAAAGCGACTAAAAAGAAAGACACGCTTCTCTCATCTCTCTGATAGTGTGCAGCCCTGAGCGCTCTGTTACTTATGTTCCTCATTAATGAGGCTTTTAACGAGGTGGATTAGTGATAATTACAGCTGTGTAAGCATGCTGACACGAGACAGGGGGTTCTTTTTCACCTTTTACTTCCGGTGTATAAGCACACACAGTCATTGCGGCGAAAAGTTAATGGGTGTTGATGGTGTCAAACAAATTGTGTTTTTAAGCAGACGCTGTCAAATACAGCTCAGTCACAGACTGAGTTTTACAGATACTAGAAGCATGGCTTTCAAATAAAAGATTGCTATCAAACAGCACACCTAGGTTCCCAACTGATGAAGAAGAACTGACAGAGCAGCCATCAAGTGTTAGACAGTGTTCTAGATTATTGTTTTGTGTGGTGTTTTGTCCCGATAATTAACAGCTCTGTTTTGTCAGAATTTAACAGTAAGAAGTTACTTGACATCCATTTTTTTATATCAGCTATGCATTCCGTTAGTTTTTCAATTTGGTGTGTTTAACCTGGCTGAGAAGAAATATAGAGTTGAGTATCATCAGCATATCAGTGAAAGCTAACACCATGTCTCCCGATAATGTCTCCCAAGGGTAACATGTAAAGCGTAAAAAGTAGCGGTCCTAGTACTGAGCCTTGAGGTACTCCATACTGCACTTGTGATCGATATGATACGTCCTCATTCACTGCTACAAGCTAGCGGTCAGATAAATATGATTTGATCCATGCTAAGGCACTTCCACTAATGCCAATAGAGTTTTCTAGTCTATTCAAGAGAATGTTGTGGTCAATAGTGTCGAACGCAGTGCTGAGATCCAATAGCACTAATAATGAGGTACAACCACGATCAGATGATAGAAGCAGGTCATTTGTAACTCTAATTAGAGCAGTCTAAATCCTGACTGGAAATCCTCACAGATATTTTTCTCTAAGAAGGAATATAATTGTGAGGACACTACCTTTTCTAGTATCTTTGACAGAAAATGGAGATGTGGGATAGGTCTGTAATTAACTAGATCTTTGTGGTCAAGTTGCGTTTTTTTTTAACGACAGGCTTAATATCAGCCAGTTTGAAGGCTTTGGGGACATATCCCAATGACTGTGATTATTGATACTGTAATAGACAAAAGAGGATTTATGACTTCTGGAAGCAATTATGTCAATGCCATACCTTTGGTTTCTGTTTGGGTGTATGAATCATATGTACCTCTCTGTCTGTGTCTCTGCAGAAGTGGCAGTGTGTTGAAGATGCCACGGGGAAGCTGAGGTTGTCTAAATGCAAAGGCATGGCCAGTCTTTCTGCAGTGCGGAAGCCGTCTGTATCCAGCATCAAATCACAGATGTATCTGCAGAACATGGGCGCTGATGTCGGGATGAACTCTGAGCCTGAAGGCTGTAATTGTGAACCCAGAAGCTACAGGCTGAGCACCTTGTCCAAGAATAAACTGTTCTCCAAAAAGAGTGAGTATGTGTTGATAGTGAGCTACAAACGCACACAGCAACAAGTCCTCAAAAAATTTTTAAACAAAATAAAATAAGAACCTCATGCAGAAGGCATTGGCTGAATTATTGTCTATGTCTCTGCTGCCCTCTAGCGGAGGTGAGGCATAAAATAAAATGCACTTCTAATTAATATCATCAAAGTTTCTGTACTTTTCCCCCAAAATAATAATAATTCCCATTAAAATTGTGGGGCAGAGTATGTGAAGGAAATTTTCTCTAAAAATGTGAGAGACATCTTTTAATAATCTTTAAGTTTTTATCTTATTTTTTATTCTGCTTTTGTATAATTTATTCTAACTTATTTATATTAACCTTCTATAATAGAAAAACCTCAGATATATATTAATTTCAGAAAATATTAATTTTATAAATTTATTATATTCAATATGTAATTATTATGATTTAATGATATATTTATTTATGATTATACTTAAAATAATAATATAATTACTTTAATATATTTTAATAAAATAATATATTTACATATAAAAATATGTGTAATATTTATTTTTTTGTGGAGTTTCTTTACAAACTTAAAATTTCATCACAATTAAAAAAAAAGGTTTCTCTGTCTGATAGTAGTATCTAATATCTAGTAATCTGAATATATATATAAATATTTTTTTTTTTACTTTTGTCCTTGACAAGTGATAATGGCAAGCCCTGCATTTGATTGACAGAATTGAAATCCCTAAAGAGCTACTCCAGGAACCGCTTTGCCCGTGCTGTTTCCATGGAGATGGGAGGAGACCTGTATGCCATGGACCTGGATCATGAATACAGAGCCTCCGGCCCCAGAAACCTCAGCCTCAGGCAGAACACAGCGGACGAGGACGAGTTCAGCGGCGTGGGACCCACTGCAGTAAGCCAGACCAGCAACAGCCTCTCTGTGCCCTCCTCCTCTATTAAAGTCACTCACAGGTGAGAAGCGAGTGTGTGTCCACTTAGAGTATGACTGAAATAGACACATGACGGACAAAAGAGGGAGTACTGTTCATGCATTAATGACTGTGTGTGTGTGTTTCAGATGTTCCATTTTGGCCAATGATACAGTAAAATGTGATGTTGGTTTGTACAAATCACTGCAAGCATGGAAGGACCACAAGCTCCACATCGACCACGAAGTATGACACACTCACATGCATTTTGTTCCAAATCTGTAAAACTTACTTTCTTCTGTGGAATGGAGGTTTCATAGAAAGTTGTAAACAAAAAGTGAACAATGATCAGCTGCAAGCTCAAAAAAGACAAAAAAGCATCAGTAAAAATTTCCTACACACAACTCATGTGTTATATTCCCAGACCTGCCACTTTAACCCTGTACATTTATATGTGCCTAAGTTATATCATTATTATCATTTCTTTTCCCAGATCGAAACACTCCAGACAAAGATTAAAAACCTTCGTGAGGTCAGAGGTCATCTGAAAAAGGCTCGGCCTGAACAGTGTGACTGCAACAAATACTAGTGAGAGTCACTTCTGTCTGTTATCTCTTCATTTGTCAAATTCATTCAGATTCATTCATATTTTAATAGACATTCATTAAATTCAAATAAATTACAAAAAAATATTATTATTCATTTCTTATTATTTTTTCATAGTTAAGTCAATAATAAATTGTATTTGATGTAAAGTATAGTTTCATTGTAAATTTCATAAAGTAAATAAAATGAAATAAGATCATAATATAGACATGTAAATATTTTTAATTTATATACTGTGTATTGTGTGTATTTATATATACAAATAATTATACACAGTATATATATATATCAAAAACATTTATTTCGGATGTGATTAATTGCAATTAAACGTTTGATAACACTAATTAAAAGTAATTCCGAAACATTTTACCAAATATATATTGTAATATGTAATGAATAAACGATTACTTATACAGGACATTATATACATTATGTATGCATTAATTAGTTTAATGTATGCTTGTTATAATCCTATTTGATGATGGCTCACTTAAAGGAATAGTTCACCCAGAAATAAAAATTCTGTCATCATTTACTCACTTTGAAGTAGTTCCCGAATCGATTTGAATTATAATATGAACAGGTTTGGAACCACTTGAGCATGAGTAAATGATGACAGAATTTTTCATTTCTGGGTGAACTGTTCCTTTAATTCTCCTTCTCTTTTAGTTACAAATCCAAGTACAAGAGTAAGCTGAGGAAATACAAAGCAGGAGGTGTCCATCCCTTCCGGTGGGTTCCTGTGTCTGAGTGTATGTATTCATACAGAATGTATATCAGATCAGGGTTTTGATGATTCTCTCTGTCTCTGTAGGAAAGGACAGGAGAAGGATAAGAAGGCCTGGGTGTTGTTGGACCAGAAGCGCAGGAAGAAGCTGAGGAAGTTACTGAAGCGCCTGCGTAACAATGACACCTGCAGCATGCCTGGCCTTACCTGCTTCACACACGACAACCAGCACTGGCAGACCGCTCCATTCTGGACATGTAAGACACACACACACACACACACAGTAAAAATATTGCTTTTACAACTGCATGCAGAGAATAAAATGCGTCTGGATCTGATGCATAAGGCAAACAGTTGAAGTAATGGGCTTCCCTGCAAACTGAAGCAAAAAAAATAAAAAAAAGCTATAGAGAAGGCCAGATGTTTGTTAAAATTGTCCAAACTTTCATATTGCGCACTATTTCATCTTTGTTTCCAGTGGGGCCGTTTTGTGCGTGCACCAGTGCCAATAACAACACCTACTGGTGCATGAGGACCATTAATGAGACACACAACTTCCTGTTTTGTGAGTTTGCCACTGGATTTCTGGAGTACTTTGACATCAACACGGATCCGTATCAGGTCAGTGCTCACACTGTACTGTATATAAAGACTGCATGAAATCACCATGAACCATGATTGCTTAAAAAAAATTATCTTATTAAAAATGTATATGGTATTTTAAAATACCATATTCTTAGTGTACGCTATTCCTCAGTGCATTATTAAAACAAAACAAAACAAAAAACATTCTTCACAGTGTAATGACTTATTATTTTACCTTTGAAAACAATTTATTAAACACTGCCACATGGACAGGGAAAAATAATAATGCAGATTTGTTTACATAATAAACGTATGTGTGCGGTGTTTATTGTTATGTTAATGAATTATGTGTCAATAACCTGTCAACACTGCAAAATATTTTGCCACAGATAAATATCAAATGCGAGATACAATATAAATAAATAAAAACAAATAATATAAATATGCCTTTAAAGCGGGTTAATCGATTTTTCAAAAAAGGGCTGAATACTTAAACAAACACTGCGCCAGCTAAAAGGCCAAAGTTTACCTCGGCTGTCTGCAATGCTTCGTTTTCGTCACCAGGAGGGCTCGCGGACACCTGCGTACCCTGACCGCGTGCAGGCATTTTTCATGTCCGTGTACAACAGTGTATGCGCGAGAATAATGCTAAAAGAGTGCCACTCAAGTAAATAGCATTGCGCATGTGTCGAGCTCGTCCGTCTGCACTAATCCGCGATTGAGTATACTTTAAAAGCTGGGTAGACGCCGCTGTGACGGAATGGAACGTGGAAAATGAAGTACACCCCGGCCATAAGTCTGCCTACACTGGACGTGATAAAGTGACCATTGAAAACCATTTGGATTTTGTGTCAGCGCGTCATAAATAGAACGCGGCAGGAAATCGGTAATAACAACTGATTGGATGAATACTAAATCGAGGGATGACTTAGGGGTTTCTTCAGCTTTAGGCTCATATATTAATTATGAATTATATTAATTTATAATTAATTGTTATTATTATTATTAATAAAGGAAAGAGAATTAATTCCTTAAAACACTTTTCACATTAATTTTAGTTGTTTAGCATCATTCACAAAATAGTCATAGCTCATGTTTCATGCTTTCTAAATTAATTATGAATGTTAAGTAATACTTTCACAGCAAAATTGTGCATACTTAAAGACAGTTACAAATAATTCTGCTTACATGTGTCATGTTAGTCAACAAGAACACAAAAAGCTACAGGTAGCAAAATGTTTTGGCGTGGCAGAAATGACAGCACAATTTTTCACTAATTGAAAAAAAAAAAACACTTTTGCAAAATAAGTATTAGTTGCCAACATAAATTGGAAATTTTAATGATTTTATTTAATACTGTTACAATATCTAGTCAAAAATGTTACTAATGTTGTGTTAATGTGTGTTTGTGTAGTTGGTGAATGCAGTGAACACATTGGACCGGTATGTTCTCAATCAGCTGCATGTTGAGCTCATGGAGCTCAGGGGCTGTAAGGGACACAAGCAGTGTAACCCTCGCACACGCAGCCTCGACTTCGGTGAGTCACACACACACACTCGTATATGTCAAAATACCTCCACACCACACACACACACACACACACATAGTGTTTGCATACACACAGCTGCATCATTCTGTCATCCAGCCCAGAGCTTGCAACACACTGACTGATACATGTGCTAAACTCACACTCCCTAACACACACTTACACACACACACACACACACACATCTCTCTAAAGGACCAAGGCAAAGGATAACATGGAATTTCACATCTTCATCATCATCATCCTCACCTGATCCCTGGCCCTGCCTTGCTTCCTGTCCTCCTTGTTTTATATGCAAACAGAAAGTCGTACCGTCTCCTCCTGAGCTGCTGTCCTGAAGGGTAAACATGTGCCACACAGCATGCTGTCTGAGGATGTTATGTCCTTAGTTGTATCTGACATGTAGCCCATGTTTTCAAAGTCATCAAACTCACACGGATGTGACTGAAAGTCGTTTTTAGTGCAAGTGATCAATCCAGTGATAAAAAAAGAAGAGCCCCATTTATTGAGATACTTATTGATTCACTCAAAATGAACTTGAAGACAGCTTAAGGAACTCTCCAGTGAAAATTTTTGTATTTTGAAATGTGATTTATTCCTGTGATGGCAGAGCTGTATTTTTAGCTGCCAATTACAAAAAATGTAATATAATATATTGTTGTTTATATTATATATAAATATATTTAATATATAAAAATAACACATTTTTCTTAAATGTATACATGCATGTGTTGGTATCGACAGCAAAATAAGCTTTATTTAATGTGGTCAAGCTCATATTTTCATGTGTTGCGTAGTTTCGCCACACAACTTGTCCATGTTAGTATCGTCATAATTTGGTAAAATTACAGATTTGTGTTTTGTTTTAGTAATATAAATATTTCTAAGACATGCATTTCTTAACAAGCATGGACATTGCTTTTTCTTCCTTCTAAAAGTTGATCAACTTATTTATTTTACTAACTGTGCAAAACTATTGTTAGTTGCGGTTTATTATTCACATATAGCATCGTTTTGAGAGCCTCAGTTTTACTGAACAGATTGAGCTTGTCATAAAAAGTCAGTTGAGATTTTATTGTGCATGAAAGCCATCTGAAAGGGATCAGAATTGCAGTTTATCAGCTTAAGATGAACATTAATATTCTGCGTCTGCATATTGAGCCTGGTGATTGGTTATTTCCCAAAAGATGACTTTTATCAAGCTCATTTATTTTGACCCTTGCAACTCTTATTTTGGCACTGCGACCTTCTACATGAGCCCTCGGACAGACTACCAGGGTTGTTTTTCCAGTGATGCTTTCGTGAGGATAATAATTACATTAATGGGGCTGTTTATCAAATTGTTTTTACACTCTCTAACTAATGATATTGTCTCTTCTTCAGGGGGTAAAGAGAGAAGCAGCTATGATGAATACAGGTATCACTGCCAAATGAATTTAACCCCGTTGTAGACTAGAAGGCTGCTGTGAGATTATTTTGGATGAAAATACTAATCCACTTCTACAGTTCTGTCGTAGACAGCTTGGAGCTTAAATGAATGTTGAATAGTCTGATGCACATCACACACACCTAAAGGCATCACAGGAATTCACTCCTCAGTGTGAAAACAAGGAGAAGACACTCTGTCATAGAAGATAACTGTAGAAACTTGAACTGATTTGATATTAATTTGCTGTTAAAGGAATGTTTCAGGTTAATGAAAGTTAGGCTCTACTCTAGAATAAATAATAATAATGACTTATTCTTCAGTTTGTAAAAATAAATATCTAGTATACTGTAATGCACATGCAATGGAAGTCTATGGGGATGATATTCCCTTTTTTTTAAGCAATTACATTCATTCCTGTTCCACAAAAAATGCATTATTTGAAAAAAAGTTATTAAATGATTTAGGAGAAATGGAGACAAACTACTAAACCAACTAAATCTATAAATATTAAAATAATGCAATTAAACAATAACTAAGTCAAATCTAACTTTTTATGGATGCAAAATGGATTTCTAGAGATTGGACGAGCATATATGATTAACAAATGACCAGTATATGGTCATTTGACCATTCAAAAGTTAGCAAGGATGCATAATAAATGCTGTTCCGTTGAATTTTATATTCTTTCCACAAAATTATATTTAGCAGCACAACAGTTTTCAACATTGATAATAATTAGAAATGTTTTTAATCAGTAAATCAGCATATTCAAATAATTTCTGGAGGATCATGTGACACTGAAGTCTAGAGTAATGATGCTAAAGCTTAGGAGACTTCTTTCAAAAATGTTTAAAGGGGTCATATGATGCTATTTTAAAGATGATTATTTGTTGTAACAGAATTTGCTGACATGCTTTAATGTAAAAAAAAAAAAACATTATTTTTCTAATACTGTACATTATTGTAGCTCCTCTATGCCCCACTTCTCTCTAACGCGTTGTTTTCTAAAAAAGCAAGCACAGTCTGCTCTGATTGGCCAGCTTACACAGTGCATTGTAGACGAACCGCATAGAAATTACCATAAATACACCATACTTGCCATAATCGTGAGTTCAGCTTTCAAAATAAATGTAAAGACAGTTAATAATGTCCAAAGTAGGTTTACCATCATTTCAACCTTGAAAGAGGAACAGAGTCATGTGACAGACACAGCACTCTTATGTATTTGTAGCACACAAGCTGCAATTGACAGGAAGGCCCTTTTGCACAGGGTGCGGCCTGCATTATGGAAGTATTTCCACATCTTGACGTAGACATGTGGCCGTGTTTGAACGAGGTGTTTTAGTCCGGTTTGGATCAGCCTTCTCTTTTATATACAATAAATCCTTTTTGGACGCCTTTGAGCTTTGAAAGTCTGCAGATCTTATACATGCACACAAACAGCTACATACCACTACACTAAAGAAATGGAAAAATAGAAATCGCATCATTTGACCCCTTTAAAAAAAAAAAGAAAGAAAGAAAAAACAAACTTGTGATCGGTAGATAAATGGACCTTTTTCTAAGCTAGTTAGTTCATGATCAACCACACCGACCCACTCAGTATGTGGGTCCATTTGCAACATTTAAACTCCCAGTTACTTCCTTGACAGATCAGATGTCTTCTTCAGATTCTGTACTCTCTCTCTCTCTCTCTGTCTGTCTTTGTCTCTCTTGTTTGTTTCCCTCTCTCTAGCCCTATTCTGTGCCTTGCATGTATTCAGCCTTGGGTGTTGTTGTGTGAATGTGAAAGCCTTTAAGTTCTCTGATTGGCTGTGTCTCTATCACATGCTTGAGTTTGGGGGTGGGGTAACAGTTTGTCTTATCGTTGCTTGTCGCATTAGGCAGTTTCAGCGCCGGAAATGGCCTAAAGTGAGGAAGCCTGTCTCCAAATCGCTGTGAGTTTGGATAATAATTCTGCTTCTCGTCCATAGGATACAATGCCACCAAGTCACTACTTTTGTCTGAATCACCGTTCTCTCGCTCTCTCTTTAATTTCCTTTCTCCTGAATGCATCTGCCTGGTCTGCATGACACAGCATTAGTTTATAGAAGCGTCTATCTGCATGGGAACCCTTTGGAAAACTAGCATTTTTGTTTCTGAGCACGAGGGGAAGATTCCCTTCACACCCCCCATCATCTTCACCTCATTTCATTTGAAGCCTGAAACATTTAGGTTCTTCCTTCCTTCGCCATCACAAGCCTTTTCAGGGTCTTTGTTGTAGTTTGTTTTCTGTTTTTCCAATCACAAGCGTCTATCTCCATTTTTGATGCATCCTCTTTTAATGAGTGCCCCAAAATTGTTTCGTCGCTGGGCGAAAATGTTTAACATTTGTGGCCGTGTTTCCTCACAGAGGACAGATATGGGAAGGATGGGAAGGATAACTCATGGAACGAGGGCGTCCCGGAAGATACCAACATGTTTCCCGGAGAGCCGAACTGGTCCGAACTTGAACCTTTGTACAGACTTGATGAGCACGCCTACGATCTCAAACTCAACTTCACCCTCAGCCTCGAGGACTGGGCTCATTTCAGCCGCTCCGTGGACCACATGTTCACGCTCCTCAGCAATGACAACCAGCCGTACTCTCCACGCCGCCCTGAGGATGGACAAACAGGAAGAGGCCACGCCCTGGTGTCCTCCAGCCAATCCGCTTCAGCCATCTACCTGACCACTCTGGCCACGCCCGCTCTTTTACTGAAGGAAGCTGGTGCTGAGGTCTTAAGAGACGCTTTGGGGCTAAACCAAGTGGAACGTCCCTCTTCTTCTTCTCCTCCTTCGCCTTCATCACATCCCATGAAACCTGCAGGGTCACAGGTGGACAGTGAAGACCTTATTGGAGAACTGAAAGGGGACAGACAGAGTAAAGGGAGGGACGGTGATGAGGAGGAAGAGGAGGAGTTTGTACAGGGACGGACAGGAAGGTTAAGCTCCGCCCACTGCGACTGCAATGACATTTTGCAGGAAACGGTTTGACTCTCAAGTAACGTTCCTCTCTCTCATACCGTCCCTCCTCACTTCTAAATTTGATGGAAGTAACGAAAGAAGACGTTTAATGGCAGCGCACAGTCCTTCGGTTTGTTTTCTTCTCCCATATGTTCCCCTTGCTCCATCATCGACTGGCCTCAGAAGTGCGGCGACATTTCCATTGGACCGTTTTCCCAACTTGTCCATGAGATCGGCTAGGCTTTGAACAGAGCACATTTTTATCTTTTAACTTAGATTCTTTACTTGTTTTCATTCTTTCATCTTTTTTTTTTTTTATTTTTTTTTTTGATGGGATTTGGGAAGGGGTTAAAATTCATAGCAGTCAAACTTAATAAAATGAGTTGTTGTGACCATTCATACTTGATTCACTTTGAAACCGGTTTTGCACCATAATTCTCGATGGCTTCTTTTCTCCTTTTTGGTGTCTCAAGAGGGTGTACTTGTCTTTTACAGCCTTATAACTTCACTAAACAACACCTCAGACAGGTCAATGATGAATGTGTTTGTGTGTGTTGTGTGAGTGTGAACACACTGTATCTGAAGTCTAAAGTGAATTGAGTGCGATAAAACAAAGCACTTTAAGTGCTTCCAGAAATGTGATAGCATTACTGAGTTTAAACGTAAATATTGGACAGTTTTATTTTGGTTCAATAGATATAAAATCTAAATTTCTTACAATTTCTTTGGACCAACTCACCACCAAAACAAAAAAAAAAGAAAGAAAGCTGACAGATTAATTTGATGTATCGGTCATTATTCGCATTTGACACAATTGTATGTTTTCCCCAAGCACACTGAGAAAGACATTTTGATGTACCGAACATGCCACTTCATATTTGTAACCTTAGCTTATTCTTAAAACTTTTGCTATACATAATGCTACTAATATCAGAGCAAATATATGAAATGGATGTATGTATTTTAATGTGTTTGCAATGTAAATGGTTGAAGGATATTTTTTTTTACACATCTGAAACTAAACTGATCGCCAGCCATAAAGATTTCACTCCAGCTTCAGGTTTATTTATGCTGCATATTTTTAACAGTGCTTAAAAACACATATTCAGTTTTTTTTATGGTGACATATCTAAGATTTTTTAAATAATGAATCCACCTTCCTGATGTGTTTCATCCATCCCTGTTTTGAGATCAGTACGGTTCTTTGATTATTGATCCCTGATCAGTACACTTGCTCTGGGATACTTCATCATTACAGCTCGTTGTGTTCACATACATGTATTTCATATCAATGTACCACATCCACCTCTCGCCTCTCGTGGCTGTACTAAAAGCAGTTTTGTCTGAGATTGTGTATGGTTGTTTTAAAAACCACCATAAATATTGTAAAAGATGTACTGTGCATAAACTGGAAGATAGGAGGCAACTTGGAGAGGAGGAGAATTTTCCTTGGCCGTTTTTGGAATAGGAATAAAAAAAAATTAAAAGATGATGGTTTTAACAAAGTCTTGTACAGTTCTATAGATTTATCATACCTATATTTTTGTTTCGGTTTACCAGTGGACATTTGATAGTGCTCATTACTTTGTGAATAAAGTGTTCAATGCTCAAATTACTTTGTATGGGTCTTTTTTCCCAACATTGTTGTGAGTAAGTATGTCATGTAAAAGCGTTATGTTTAAAGGGGATATATTTTGCCCTTTTTTACAATATGTAATGTAAGTCTCAGGTCTCCCCAGAAGAGTTAGTTTTACTTGAGTAAAAAACTGGAGATGATACTTCAACTTCTACAGAAGTCCTTTTAACCCCTATACTTCTACTTGAGTAATGAATGTGAATACTTTTGACACCAGTGTCAGATTCATCCAAAGCACTGATTCATTCAGAGACCTTGTTTTTGAAAAGAGACGCCTGCTTATTTCACGGTTGGTTATTGAACCACTTTCATTGGTAGATCCAAACCAGGCTAAGTGACTGTCAATGTTGTATTTAAAATGTACATTTTAGACTTTAGTCAGGGTAGAGCCATAAACGACAAGAATGAAAAAATGAAGGTAAGATAGAAATCACTTTGTTCGGTGGATCACAACGCTGACAAAAGGTCTTTCTGAAAGAAGAAGTTGTTTGACAAAACTCGATAAATTAGCTTGAAGACCATTATAGACATTATGACCCGTCCTTCAATGTTTTCATTTGTGTTAAATTCAATATGTTGTCTAAGCCAACTGATGTCTGTTTCATTTATTGTTTGTAGAGCTGTTTTGTAAAAAAAATCTTTTTCACAGTTGCAATGAACAATTAACAGAAAAATGAAACGCACACCATCTGTTTTCTATGGATTGACGTTTCCACCTCTGAATAATATTAAAAAAGGTAATTGCCATTTTTCTCACAATTGCATTATATAATCTCACAATTTTGATACAAACGTGTAGGAAAAAACAGCATATTATGTTTGTTTTAAAGAAGGGAAGCTGGTTTAAGCTGTTTCTTCTTTTGCTGGACCAGCATAAAAACAGCATCCCAGCTTCAAAACATAGGCTACCTTAGCACTATGTGCTGTTTTTTTCAACAGGAAACTCGAATGTCTGACGTTTTCTCACAATTGTGAGATATAAACTTGCAATTCTGACTTTTTTCTCAAAGTTGTAATATATGAACTCACTTTCCTCACTTTTTTATTGTGTGTTTATATCTTTTCTTTTTTATTATTATTTTTATTTTATTTATTTTATCTATATCTCACAATAAGTCACAATTGTGAGATAAAAAGGAATCTTTTTTTTTTTTTTTTTTTTTCATTTTTTTCCAGTTGCGTAAAACGGCTTCCAAAGTTCAAACGATGCAGGTGTACTTGTGATGTACAGTGCTATTATTACAAGAAGCGCCATAGTGACAAAGCTGCCGCTCGTAATGCCTCAACTCGCCAGTAGATGGCGCCACTCGTCAAGCTCTGATCGCCGGCTGGACGAGCGCTCATTCCCCTTCAGTGAAGCTCCGGCAGGCTGCGGCGGAGATCCGATTACTCGAGCATGGCCCGTGCTGAGGAGGGCGGGGGAATAACCCACTCCACACCGTCTGCCTCAAACTCCAGCGGGACAGAAAGCCTGAACTTCACATTCACAGCCTCAGTGCAGTCTGCGCAGTTTCTGCCAGAGGACACATCTCACTGCTTTCACTTCCATTAGTCCAAACAATGTGAGGAACATGGCTGACAGAAGGTAAGATGTATCATTTTGCTGAGTTGTGGAAACATGTTGCAGTTGAGCTCAGTTTGCTGAAAGTGCGTCGCGTGGGTAACTTTGAAATAGAAACTATGTTTGTTCATTGTATCGGGTGTTTGGCGTGTTACGTTATTGGGATGTTTTGATTAAATGAAATACAAACTTCATCAGCTCGCTGCTGTGTTTATAAAGTCTAGTGCACGGACCGAGATGTTCAAAGTGTTTGCATGGTCAAAGTTCAGTGAAAACCGATTATGATTTCGCTAATCGATTTTAAAGTTATTTAATTAGTTTGTAAATTTAATGCACCGGTGCAAAACTGTTAGCAACGTTTAGTTTGTTCTGTTGTAGACAGTTTCAAAATCTAATATATTTCTAATTTTTGTCATTTTATTTATTTATTTTTTCATTGTCCATGTTGCCTTTTTGCTCTGTTTCTGTTTTATAATCTCTCTCTCTCTCTCTCTCTCTCTCTCTCTCTCTCTCTCTATATAGACTCTTTTAGCACTGTTACACAATATTACATTTTGTTTTAAATAGCCATAAACATTACCATGATGACAAGAAGCTAATTATTGGGAGCATGATATGTTGTGAAATATCAGCGTTCAGTTGCATATTATCAACACAAAAACAGACTTTGTACTGTGTTGACATTGAGCTGGATGCTAATAATGATAAATTAACAGTAAAACTGTCCACCCTGTCATCTTTCACCTGGTCACTTTTTCTTTAGATGACACGATGTCGTTTAATATTTAAAAACAAATGTAAAATCTAATGAAAGAAAACATGCAATTGCATTAGGTGTCCATCACAATAAAGGAGAGTGACAATAACTTGCAAGTAAAATATAGACACCTGAGCTATATTTAGTGTCTGAGATCTATATTAGATGTTCTAGTAGTGATGGGTTGATTAGTGGACAGATTGATGAACAGATGCGATGCGTTGCGGGCTGGTCCAGTGTCATCTTCCAGGTGTCAGCTTTAATGGAGTTAATAGGGTGGATTTTGACATGTTTTATTAATCACATTGCAACGCCATATCCCTTTGCATTCTCGGAAGGCCTCCTCTGAAGCTAGGACAAACACTGACAGTTTTCTGAACTATTGAAATATTCACAAAGCCATATGGAGTTACTATTAGACTGGAGACTGAAAGTTTGATCATGTGTCCCGTTTGCTCGCGCCCGTAGTTGTCCATGCATGAATTATTTATGAATTAGCGAACCGAAGGAATAGCTAAAAGCAAAATTCTGCCATCCTTTTCTTACCCCCATATTTTATTTTTGAAGAATGCCCAAGCTGCTGTTTTCCAGGGGCCTGTGACATGAATGTAGATGAACAAACTCAAGGGTTACAGGATTAGTTTTGGGTAGACAAATCCAAACCGATGCAATCCGGGTTTGTTGGCACCATGAAGCTGGTCATCAACTTTCTCTGTCAATTCAGGCTTGATCCTGAGTTAATGTAGCACGTGCACATGAAAGT
>JAUMHG010000072.1:4496582-4513047 GCA_032359395.1 Enteromius anoplus | reverse complement strand
TATATATAAATGCTTTTACTTTAAACTTTCTGTTCATTAAATAATCCTGAAAATAAAATGTATGGTTTACAAAAATATTATGCAGCCCAACTAATTTCCAACATTGGTACTGTATATCAGTGCACCGATGTAATGCATAATGATGCTGATTTATTATATAATAAACAATTATTATATTCTTAGTATTACTTAAAAGGCTTTTTAAAAGGTTTTTTAAAATTACCAACCCCCTCGAGTCTATATATATTTGAAATCACTACATTTTATTAGTTCTTTTATTGAAATTGCAGCAGTGACAAAGTATGTGCGATATCTGTTTGATCTGTAGGGTCTGAGGAAGCCCACCCTGGAGGAGATCGATCACGGTCGGAACGCCATCGTGACCCCGTCTCTGTTCGGCAGCGCTCTGGAGGAGATCATGGAGAGGCAGAGCGAGCTCTTCCCCGAGAGGAAGCTGCCCTGGGTGCAGGTGCAGCTCTCTCAGTATGTGCTGGCCCTGGGTGGAGCCCAGACGGAGGGCATCTTCAGGTGGGACATAGACGGGGGCTTGTCATGGGGTTTAATGTCTTATATGTAGCACATTATAATCTAATTTAAACTCTGCTGATTACCAAATAACACAGCCATCCTGAAGTTTATCCATGAAATGACATGTAACAGAGACATGTTTCTTTTAAATCCTGTGCATCACAGCTCTTTCGTGCCATCTTAAGTCTGTCACACTGGCTCCACCTTGTGGTCAAATGATCCAGTACATTATTTTCAGCTGGGTCCCACATGGTGCACTTGATGTGTTTTTTGTTTGTGCATGACCATAAGGTCCTAATAATTTTAGACTGTCCCCTTTGTCATTTTGTGATTGATTGGGCCCTTTTATTGCTACAGTGTAGTCAAAGTGTGTAGCACAAGGTCTAAAAGCTTATTTAGGACAGGGTTCTTAGTGCTCCAAACACTTCTGCCAATTAAAAGTGGTAACTAGCTTTCAGAAACACAAATGTGTATCATAAACCATCTTGGCTGAAGCTGTTGTCTTCATTTTGTAGAGTACCAGGGGACATTGATGAGGTGAACGCTCTCAAGTTACAAGTAGACCAGTGGAAACTTCCAGAAAACCTCTCTGATCCCAATGTCCCAGGTGAGCACATCAACCATTCACAATTATATCTCAGACAGCATTTACATGGAGAAAGTGAGTCCTTTAGACCAAAAGTTTTCAACCTATGTATGTATATATATATATATTATATATATAGGCTACATTATTTCTGCTACAGTTATGACAAAACTGCTTGTTTTTAAACTTTTTTGATTAGCAGAAACTAGCTGTTGCTCGATTAAATGCATTAATTTATTTATTTATTTAAATGACAAACATTTTTTAGTGACGTGGAGTGAAAAATTTATTTTAATGAATTAAAGTTAGATTAATACGTGTGTATCACAATTAATTACATCCTTGTATGTGTGTGTATTTAAATATACATCAATCATAAATGTACACATATTTTATTCAAACAAAACTTTCATTTTGTTTGCAATTCATCGTGCTTTATCGTTTGACAGCACTAATATACAGTATATATAAAATAAGATGCACTCTTTCAGTTTCTATTGATTGTTGTAGCTGGGAGATATTTGTTCCGTCCACAAAATATTGAAAACGTCTTTCCACAAATTATCAGCAGATAAAAATATTGCCTTTTGGATAGTTTTATTGATAATAAATAGCAAGTAGCACTTTAGGGTTTTGCATTAACATTTAAATACAATTGTTAAGGTTCATCGTTCAATTGGTAATGGTTCATCGGACCATTAATACGCAGTACAATCTTTCTAAAGTTTGCAACTTAAAATTTATATACTACAAGAAAATCTGTCACTGGGGCAGTGCCTTTTTAAAAGGTGCATTTTGTTCCCTTAAAGGTACATATTAGTATTTAAAGTGTACATGTTTGAACCTAATAGGTACAAAAGTGCACCCAGTAACCGCTCTTGTACCTTTATTTCTGAGAGTGCATGAAATATGTAACGAGTGGGACAGGATATTAAGGTTTCTCTCTCTCTTTCTCTGTGTCAGCGTCTCTGCTGAAGTTGTGGTACAGGGAGCTGGAGGAGCCAGTGATTCCTCAGAGCTTCTACATGCAGTGCATCAGTCACTATGAAGATCCCGACGCAGCCATCAGCGTGGTTCAGTCCCTCCCAGAGCTCAACAGACTCGTGCTCTGCTACTTTATCCACTTCTTACAGGTAATGCCATGCAAACACAACCCTGCGGTGCGGTACACTAAAACAAACCCATTTCAACGCTCTGTCTTTCTCTCATGCCAGGTCTTTGCTCAGCCGGTTAATGTAAGTAGGACTAAGATGGACGTGAATAATTTGGCGATGGTCATGGCTCCGAACTGCCTGCGCTGTCAGTCTGACGATCCTCGAATCATCTTTGAAAACACACGCAAAGAGATGTCCTTCCTCCGCATACTCATCGTCCACTTGGACACCAGCTTCATCAAGGGCTTGATCTAGTCATTTTGCGTCTCAACTGATCCAGCTTTGCCTCAATGTGAATCATCCTGAACTCGCCTCTTATGACATAACAAATGCATGACGTTTGTCTTTTCGGGTTTGCTATTTCTTCTGTCTTTTGTATTGATGAGCAGGGAAATAACATACTTTGGACATTCATAATCATAATAACATGCAGAATGACCTGCAGCATATTTCTTTAATTTAATGTGGTATGAGTGTTCTGATTATTTAATAGCAACCGTTTGTAAGCTCATGTATGAGTGCGGGGAGAAATTTCTGACTTTGGATCTTGTGTTTAAGTCTGAGCAGGGAATTAACATTGCAGAGCTGTGGACCACGAAATCTGAAGTGGTCAGGCTTTGAGCTTGAAGTCTGGTGCCTTACATGGAGAATGATTGCTGATGTGCCCATAAACACACCCTCCACGCTTCTGCATTGTCATAGACTCCAAATGAACTGGTACCGCAAGCAGGTTTTCCCAGGAGTCCCATTCGGAAATAGAAAATGATATTTCCAGATGTGGTTTGGCTACATCCAAGATGATTATTTATGCAGAACTATTCTGTAGCGAGATAGCTGCTGCTTATAGGCCTACTGAAAGTGCAAAATCGCATACTGCATAGTATGCGAAAAACAGTATGCGAGATTAGTAGTATGTCTCAAATGTATAAAAAAAAACAACAAGAAGGATCCTGACGCCACATTTATAAAATGTTGCACAAAAACCATCCTAAATTTGATCTTATCATTTCTCAGATATGCCTTGTAAACGACTGCTAATCCATGAAATGAACATAGAAAATATCACCAATTATCATCCTTTAGAGCAGAAAAGCTTTCATTTTCAAAAACCTGCAATATTCCCGACAATAAAAAGTGCGTGCATCTGCTCAGACCCTGACGTGATGCTAAGCACTTTCCCACGTCAAGATAGTTTTTATAAATATGAGCGTTGGCGTGGATTGAAGCATCCACAAAGTACTGACAAATCTGAGCATACACACTTCATAAATGAGGCCCCTGAAGCATGCACTTCAGCCAGGAACGTCCTCTACACGAGTATGCAAATACAAAAAAAGCACAAATATTTGGCCATTTGTCATACAAACGTAATCCTTGCCAATGACTGACTTGTTTCACTCTTGTATTTCCTTAAACACCTCTCCTGTCTGTCATACGTTACACAAACACTCCCACTATTGGTTGAGCTGTTGCAATGTCAGGCTAAGAGTCGTAATGTTTAAACATGTTTACATTTTTTGAGGAATCGATCTACAAATGACTTACACTTGGCGTTATTTTGGGATATAGGAAAGTATTTAAACCTCAAAAGATTTCAAGTGTTTTTGCATTACTGAACCCACACTAAATTTATTGAAAGTGTATATATGCAGCGGACACATGGGGAATTAATTTGTCACAAAACGTAACGTTACAGTGCAGGGGAATTTACTAGTGCTTAGTCATCGTGCATACAGTACATGAGTTTTACACTCGTTGTTGCATTGCATTATGGGGTTGAGCACTCTACTGTCCACTATTTTTTTGGAACAACGCTGCTTGCTGGCAAATAGCAGTCCTCTCAAATCCACTGAGTCGCTGATTACCTTCCAATGGCTGTGCCATTAAACTGATGTGCTCAGATTCTCTACAAAATGACAGCTGGTTACCCCAGAAGATGGCCTTGGTAAGGAAAAGCTGAGAATGCAGAAAATGGATCTTGTGTAGCTGAGTAGAAGACGTCAGGTCTTTGCTTCAAAACTGGTAGCATCTGAAGTCTATTCTTAATCCATTACTCAAAACAGAACTTATAATAATTAATCTCTGATATACAGTCACATTTGCTATTGATACAAATTGGGATCTGTCATCATCAGCTCTGCCTGTGCTTTTGTATATAAGCCGTTTATCTGATGGATAGTTGTGTTTGTAAATGAGCCTTCCCTTTTTGCACTTCCCCCTCAGTTCCTTTCCCTTCCTGTGGGTCTGTATGATCACTGCAGAGACTGATCCTCCTCCGGCACTCTTACTGTAAATGCTTCTCATGGATTTTGTGAGGCTGCGTGTAGGAGATGACAGTGAATTGTGATATGAATGATGTGTGTTTAAATTTGCATAGTTTCATAAAGAACTCTGTAATTAAATTTGTATAATTGTACAGAAGTGGTTTGGAGTTTCACTTCCTTAATTTGTCTTTCCACCCTCTATAGACCGAGCAAGAGTTTGCCAGGTGATCAAACACACTAGAAAATTCAATGCCACAAAGTATCAGTTTGTGTTTCTTCATGATTGACTCATATGGTGCTTAGTTTGTAGTATTATGAAATTGAAGGATATTTATTGGTTTAGTCACTGTATTGCAAAAAAAAAAAAAAAATGATAAAAAAGAAAGAAGGATTTTATTCTCAAAGGAGTAGAAAGGAAAAAGCTACTTTGAGCTCTACTGGCCTCTTGTGGTGAAGTTAGCGATCACCTCCAGTACTCTTACCAAATCAAGTAATGCACATGTGGAATAATCTTAAAATAATATAGTGCTGTCAGAAATATTAATCGTGATTAATCGCATCCAAAGCAAAAGATTTATTTATTTAAATTTATGATGTATATATAAATAAACTCACATACAGCATATATTATGGATATATATATAGCTTATATATATATATATAGGCTATATATATACGCAACACTTTTTTAAAAATATATACATGCATAATATACACAAAATACACAAATATATTATGTAAACGAATCCTTTTATTTTAAGTGCAATTAATTGCAATAAATTATTTGACAGCTAAAATAATACTAAAGCTAAAACAACAGAAAAATAAACTCTTGAGATTTTCTGGGAAGTGAGTTTTTTTGTTTGTTTGTTTTTTTTGTAATCATGTTCAGTTTCTTTCTAAACAGGCTCAAATTTCATTACACGGCATTTCTCATGCCAGTAAAAGAGCAATGCTGTTCGTTCGGTGTCTGTTGTCTCCGCCAGCTCTTACCTGTCAGTCCTTTGCCTTTGTCGCTTAATTTGGGTTGTCATCTCATCGTAATCATAGGTGATGTGTTATGCAAATGCTGCTTTTATTTCAGTTCAATTGTGCAGTCAAGTCATTGAGCCAATGGTGCTCTATTTTGTGTCCAGGCTTATTAAAGAAACACGAAAAGGAAGAAACTAAATCATACAAACACTCAGTTGAGAACACATACTGGGCATATTTGACATTTCTGTATTGAAGGTTGACGGTGACTGCACATTTATTGGGTTGACATGGCAGGTAACGTATACTAACACCTAGTGGTGTAAATGCAACATCACACCACAGCAACATTTCTTCTTAGAAATGCTCTAAAACAGTTTGTGACTGAAAGCAGCCAATAAGGGAATATTTTAGCTGGTTAATGATCCCAAAATATCTCAAAATAATGACTGCCTCCCTCAAAAATAAAACAGCTTGTATTATTTTCGTTTTGCAAACTAGGAAACTGCAAGATGGTCTTGAGTTGATGAAAAGCTGTAAGTTATATTTATTTATTCATGTTCAATTCTTTTTTTAATGATAGACACCAAACTAGACTACAAACAAGAGCTGTATTTCCATAGGATTTTGTGTTTTCTCTATCACTGTTGTTTTTTTTGTTTTTTTTTACAAAATAATAATTTCCCACTATCTACACTGTTTAAAAAACTAAAAGGGAACACTTAACGCAATTTAACTCCAAGTCAATCACACGTCAGTGAAATCAAACTGCCCACAACACAGATTGACAATCATGTTCACATGCTGTTGTGTGAATGGAATAAACAACAGGAGGAAATTACAGGCAATTAGCAAGACATCCCCTATAAAGGAGTGCTTCTGCAGGTGGTGACCATAGACCACTTCTCAGTTTCTATGCTTTCTGGCTGATGTTTTGGTCACTTTTGAATGCTCTCTAGTGGTAGCATGAGAAAGAGTCTTCAACCCACACAAGTGGCTCAGGTAGTGCAGCTCATCCAGGATGGCACATCAATGCGAGTCTGGAGACCTCATGGAGAACGTTCTGCTGCCTGCAACATCCTCCAGCATGACTGGTTTGGCAGTGGGTCAGTAATGGTGTGGGGTGGCAGAGGTAGCCTGACTGATATTAGGTACAGAGAGGAGATCATCAGACCCCTTGTGAGACCATATGCCTGTGCGGTTGGCCTTGGGTTCCTCCTAATGCAAGATAATGTTAAACCTCATGTGGCTGAAGTGTGTCAGCAGTTCCTGCATGACGAAGGCATTGATGCTATGAACTGGCCCGCCCTTTCCCCATACCTGACTCCAAATCCAGACCTCCATGGGTTAATAAATTTGATTTCCAGTCATATTTATTTATTCAAATCTAGGATGTGTTATTGTAGTGTTCCCTTTGTTTTTTTGTTTTTTTTTGAGCAGTGTATTTTACTGAAATGCCTATGGAACTAATGACAGGTGACCAGACATGTTCACAGTTCTCTGAAATCCAAGTCAAGTCTGAAGTCTATGATCTGCTTTTAGCAATATTTCTTTTAGCTACTTATTGTAATTAAGTATCTTAGAAAAAAGTACCACTGGTGTGCATCTTCAGAAAAAAAGGCCACGGACATGTTTTAAGATCAGTCAGTGCAAATGTATTTAATCTGAAACCGCTCAGATTTATATTCTAGTCTAGGACTAATCTATGAAACTGGGGGTAAAACTACTTCTACTTAATGTCTCGTTCATTTATTAGCACACAAACTCTGTGACAACTTACCCCACGCATACTCTGCAAGTGTATCCACTTTTTCCCCCCAGAAAAATATGAAACAATTAATACAAAAATTGCTTTTATGTGAACTTTCCATATGCGTTTTAGACTACTTTTATATTCATTGCTTCTGACCAGGCTATAGGCATATATCGGTCCGTGACTAGGATTTGGGATGTAAATACGTGTCAATAAAATAAGGCGTAATCATAAATACGTTAGTCTCTTGTATCCAATGTTATTCATGATCAATGCTGTCTCGTGATCACAGTACAAATGAATCGCATTATTTAACTCGTGTCAGGGAAGACCCCTGCCTTTGTCTAACAAACAGCGACTGGGCCACAGCTATCTTCAGAGAACCAGCCACAAAACTGCTCTGAACTTCACATAGCTTACAACAATTTTGATAGGAAGCGTGTAAAACGAGCAGAGGACGCTCCATCAAATGAGGAGGAAACGGCAAGGAACATTCGGTGCGCGCATGCGCAGACAGACTCCACCTCGCGGACACCGGCCTGCTCGCGCCGGAGAAAACAAACTGCGTGGATGCGCTCTCAAAGCATGCGACTCAAAGCTCTCTTCACGCATTTGGACTCGCTTTCTTCGATGTCGGAGTACATTTGTCTGCAATAAAGGTAAACGGCGCTGTGATTATATATTGCAAAATACCAAGTAACTGTCTCGGACGTTTTATTTATTGTAATTGTTAAAATTATTATTTTTATGAGATGATGCTATTCTGTTAAAACGAAACTTGCCTCCACGCATGTGTTCCTCTGTTTGATGCTAATGGGACCCATGAAAGTGATTTTGTCAAATCGTGCTTTAATGGAGTGTGTCGGCAGCTTCGGTCATGCATATTAATCAGTTCGCAAATAATGAGCGTTTAGGTTTCTTAAATAGCTGGGAGACTTTTGTTCGAATCGTAATTACGGTAGTCCCATGCAGCAAGGATTAGGCCGAGCGGAGGCCGCTAAGCGTCAAAGTTTGAATGACAGGTGCGCGAACCAATCAGAACGCTGGAGTCCGCGTCACTCAGAGCTCTGACCCAATCAAATGGTTTGCTGTTGTTGCGCATCGTTGTCGGCAACTGAACAATGTAATGTCAAAACAGCAATTAAAGATGCCAAGCAAACTACTTCAACTTTATTTCGAAGGCCTGACTCGTTGTTGTTATGCAGGACCGCGCACAGCGGTTTTGTTCGCCTGCTTTCTCGAACTAAACACAGCAGTGAGCGTCAAGTTCGCAGACAACGTTGCACCCACGTTTTCTTCGCATGCGAAGTGGAGGAAAAGTCAGACGCCCGAATTCTTTAATAATTACGTTGATATTTCCCTCCTTGAACCCCCAAAAACGTTTCTCTTCAGTCAATGTCCCTTGATATACTGATTGCGACTTGTTCTGACAGGCGTGTAAAAACGAGCCGCTTGGCCTGACAATGTAAACAACCAGAAGGAAACGTATTGCGCGCCATTTGCGTCACGCAGCGCTCGTGCGCCTTTACATATGCGTGACCGTTAAGTTTAAGAGCCGGGGGGTTTGTGAATGCATTGGTTTAACCAAATGTGCCGGTTTCCCGCGATTATGACGTATTTAAAATGTATGCACCCTGTAGGAACGTGTCTGTCCACGAGGACGAGCGCGCGAGAGTCAGTTATGAAACTTGCGTGCGTGATGACGCGGCACGCTTTCATGTGATTGTTGATAAGGAACGGTAGGTTTTAGTGCGAGTGACGTCAGTCTTTCCTGGATATTCATATAATGCGTCAGGTTTCCCTTTCCTTGTCCACTCTCCTGGCAAAATGATCTCGTTTAAGGTTTAAATGTTTTTCCTCACTCTACCCAGCTTTGGGAAAATGCTTTAAAGGGGACTCACAAAAATTAATTCTACCATCACCTCCTCACCCTCATGTGGTTTCCTAATATTACTTAATGGATTTAAATTATTTTAAAATGCACTGTTAACTGCGTCACTGCTGAGAAGAAACTGCGTTATGAAAATGTTAATTGCTTTAAACTAAATGTCTGTTTTCCTCCTGCACATCTTATCTGATAATATATTTGAATATTGAAGAGTTTATTTCTAACACCATTACAAGATGAAAGCAAGCACAGCTTGTACATGTGGGTTATTAGCAGACAAAATATTAATATAAGCTGTATGCACTTTATTGTTATTAATATTATAGTGTTCTGTTGTACAACAATTATGTAATTTGTTATTTCTTACGGGTAGGCTAAGCTATTGTTACTGTTTTTATCAATGCATTTATTATCATACAATATGAGTAATAGTGGCACCTTATTAAAGTACATCTAAGTGATTTTGTAGTAATAACATTAGGGTAAACAATGACCAAATTTACAGGTCAAAATATGAGGTTGTATAACAAAACAAGTATGCAGTTGTTTTGAATGAGGAGGTTGATGTATGTGGTGAGTTTGAGTCAGTGTACTGAAATATCTTCTGTTTGTCTCTTTACTTATTTTACATAACCCGTTTTTCCTCTTCAGTGGTCAGTTGTCTGTGGTTATTGTGTGTACGACAGGTTTGTTTATGACTTGTAATACGTAGGTTTTTGACAATTTAATGATCAGTTTTTCATGATTAAGCTAGATGGACCGTCAGCAATCGTTTAGACCCATCATTAGGACGTCTTTGCATAATTACTGTTTATCAATTCTTTGGCTGTTCAGAGGTTGTAGATTTATAATCTTATTTTTTTATCATGTTTTGCATTGAGACGTTTTGATCAACTAACACACGTTTAAGATTGCTTCAGATTGATCACTGTACAGATCCAGCTGTCAATCACTTCCTGTGAGTTGTTGTGTTTTGTTTTGTTTTTTGAGCATGACATAAATCACACTGAAGCAAAATATTTATGCATGCTGTAAACGATCCGGAATGAGAGATGCAGTAAATATGGCATATTATAGCTGGTTTTGATTGCTTCTATTGTCCTCATTTGTAAGTTGCTTTGGATAAAAGCATCAGCTTGTCTGATTCAGATGATAAGAAATCTGTGTTGATTATTAAAATCGGATAAAGCATAAACAATTGAACACATGAATTGGAGAAAATACGACACCTTAGCAGAGATCCAATTTTTAATATGCAATTTTATTTTATGAAGCTGTGATGTCTAATTTTTTCTGGTCAGCTATACGGAGGTGAAAATGATAGTTCCAATCACCCAAATGTTCAATCATTCATTGAAATTATATTTTAAGGGCACTGAGGAAAAAAGTAGTTAACCAATGCACATCTGAGATACAACACTAATGGATATTTGTAAGCTTTGGAATGAAAGTCTAATCAAACGTGGTTGGGGAAAAGTGCTGGGAAAGGTCTCTATGTAGGATATGGTTTGTTTATGAGAACCCCTGCACTGTCCGTGACATCCGCAGCATCCTTTACCTCTGACCCTTGATGCGTTTCTTTGGTTTGATAGGTTGGTGTGTGAGCGTGTGAGCAGCATGACAAAGAGCCCTCCTCACAGGCGTGGGATCGCGTTCGAGGTGGGAGCGCAGCTGGAGGCGAGGGACAGTCTGAAGAACTGGTCAGTGTCTTCCCTCTGCTTCCGTTCGTTCACTCGGCATCATTGAAATTCAGATGCTTCCCTGGCGCTAAATGTAGCATTTTAACTCGTATTCCGCAAATGTTGAGTTTATTTATTCCCCCTCGTTTTTTCAACCTTTAGAGGCCCTAACTAATCTGAAATAACTCTTGCCGTCTGTTTTGCGTCGGCAGGTATGCAGCTAGCATTGAGAAGATCGACTATGAAGACGAGAAGGTTTTAATACACTACAGGCAGTGGAGTCACCGTTATGATGAATGGTTTGACTGGAGCAGTCCATACCTCAGACCTGTGGAACGAATCCAGCTGAGGAAACAAGGTCTCCCTCAACGGCAGAGCGCTCCAGTAAGCACTTCCTGTCAAACTCTGCTGAGTCACTCACAGCCTGCATGGGCAAAAATGTACTCCGAGTCATAATGTTGCAAGATTGTATATAGATATGTCTTTTTTTCAGGGCTTTCACGTCAACCAGAAAGTTCTTGCCAGCTGGTCAGACTGTCGGTATTACCCTGCTAAGATCCTGTCCCGGGATAAAGATGGTGTGTAAACACAACACTCGCATCATTAATGTTCAGTTCATCTTCTGAATGGTCCAGAGTAAAGTAGCAGCTAGCAGCAGTCAAAACATGATATGGCGTAAAATAAATAAACATATGTGATTGATTACTAATTAGTAAATTACTGAAATCACTTATTTATAAAAATATTCTAATACAAAAATATTAAATTATGATGATAATAATGATTTAATTGTAGTTATATATCACAGTATTATTGTTTTTACTTTTAACCTTAAACCTTTGTACAGTAAGACATACATATAAATGTTTAACATATTTAATTGTGCTGCTCATTTCACATATTTTTATATTATTACTTTAGCCGTCACTTCAAATTACAACACTGTTAAATGTAAGTTTTATTTTTAGAAAATTCTAATTTAGAAGCATTGACTTAACTGTGTTTTTTTAATGAAAAAACGCTTCTTTTTGTAGCCATGTATTTTACATGTACACACATTACTCTGTGAACATTACATATGGCTGTGCGTCTCAGGTTTCTACACGGTGAAGTTTTTTGATGGGGTCATAAAGACAGTGAAGGGGATTAAGGTGAAGCCGTTCCGCAAGGTATGAGAAGCGATTGCCTCAGCTCTAATCATTATTAAACTAGGCCATTAAAATACAGGATTAATGAGTTTGTCTTTATCTACAGAGCGCTAATGGCAAGACCAATCCGCAGACTCGAAAGCGGGGCGATCAGAACGGGAAAAAATGGAAGGCCAAGGAGAACGGCAGCAGCAGAAGTAACGGCTCGAGACACAGCACGTCTGATCAGGATGGGAAGAGCGAATCGGAGGAGGATGAAGACGACACCGCGGCAATGGATGAGTCCAGAAATCTCCAGAATGGAGAAGAGAGCGAAAGCACAGCAACTCAAATATTGAACGAGTCGGAGCCGATTTCTGGTGAACGCGACGAAAAACAGCTCAGCGAAGAACACGAAACAGAACCGCTTGAGAATGGAGAAACCAACAAACCAGAGGAGATGGAGATGAATGGAGGACAGGAGGAGTCCCAAGCACTTCAAAATGGCGTTGATCAGAACGACGGAGACAAGAAAGAGAAGGAAGACGCAACAGATGAAAGCCCCGGCCTGCCCAGAAGGACACGGAGTAAGGTGGCAGATGGTGAGTTTGGTTTGAAGGAATATGCTGGTGTTACATCTGAATATTTGATTTTGTTGTGATTCAGTTCCAAGAGCTAGATTCAACCCTCACACACTCCAATAAAGTAGACAAGAGAGACTGTATCAAGAGAGGAAATGGACCACAGGGCTTGCAAAATTTTAAAATCCCTGGTAGCCCTTCGGGGAGGCACTCTTCAGTTTTTGGTTGCCCAAAATTAATTTAAGTAGCCCGAAGAAAAAAAAAAAAAAGAGATTATTTTGAATGTATTATATTGTAAAGGAAACAAAACATCAATCAAAAAAATGTTAAAACACAAATTACAACAACTGTATAAAATGAGTTTTAAAATGAGAAAAAATCAAATTACAGTCAACACAAATTTGGGGTTCTAACTAAACATTTCTATGCACTTGTAAGAACCGTGTAGAATATTCAGGGCCGCTGCTGGACAAATAGGTGCCCTAAGCAGAATAGTATTGTTGTGCCCCCTCCGTCAAAAAAAACAAACACCTACTAACCTATATGGGGTCAAAATACAACTTTCTATAAATATAAAAGTAAATAAATTCATTGTAATTACATTGTATTATTTATCAATTGCAATTGTAGCCCTAGACAGAAACTATATGGATTTATTAATACAGTGTGATTGATTTTATGTTCTTAAGCGTTCAGAAATCACACTAAATAAACTTCCACATTTTTGTTGAATAAAATAAACAGGCTCTAGCATTTCTTTTAACTAAAAAATAAATTACAATAAATTAAGTGGATATTTGAATGAAATCTTTGGTCAATATCAAACAAAGACTGGATCGTCGATTATCAGCCCTTTGCAGGCATTGTATTACATTATGTATTTTTACAGTGTTATTCAATGAAGCCATTATTAAACCATAGACCATATATTACCTCGTTGTTTTTATATAATACATTTTACATCATGAAAAATGCAATGTTAGGTCAGATGCGTTGTTGTTGTTGTTGGTGAAATCACAGACACTAAAACACATTAGTCTGCTAACATCAGTCAAACATGTTTCACATGATTATAAATCTATACCTGAAATTGAAGCACTGGCTTCATCTCGGGGTTTTTTTCTTTCTCTGCGCCGGGTTGTGCTGATGTCTTTTCCCTGATATAGCCTAGTTGTCCATCAATTAACATAGGTAGTTGTTCATCGGCAAATGTAGGTGAGAGCGAGCGTGCACGTCCATTTGGAAAATGTTGATAGGGTGGCAGGTCGCTACAAATAAATAAATGTATGGGAAACGGATCCCACAGCACAATAACCTGAGAGTCTAACTTCATTACTCTTCATTAGCAGCGTTTTTAGCTGGTTTGTTACCAGACCGATAAACAAACACAACAGACTAGTTAATTTTGGTCCAGGCACGTGCGCCAGATGAAACCGTCCATACACAGTTCGTGCGATCACAAAGTGAAAGGAAAAACAAGTGCGAATTCAAACACGATTTCAATACTTAACCTAATTGACAGTGGCTCCCCGATGCCCGAAAATTACATAATTACCCAAACATATTTGTGAAAGAATGCAAAAGCACCCTATATGATAGCCCGACGGGCAGGGCTGAGATGGCTTTTGGTAGCCCGCCTGGAAGACACAGTTGCCCCGGGATGTCGGGCTAGTGATTTTTTTTTTTTTTTTTGCGAGCCCTGGACCATTTGAATAAATATGAATGATATCTGTAGGACAGAGAGTACTGCCTTTCAGTTAAAAGAGCAAATACTTTTTTGATGGTTTGTTTACACCAGAACAGGCATGTCTGTCAGATGGGGCCAATGATTTGAGCTATAGAAGCTAATTTGTGATACAGTAATTGTCAGTTTATTGCTGATTTGAGAGATTTTTTTGTCTTGACCGTTCCTTGATAATAGTACAAAAGATTTCTATTTCAGATAAGTAACTTTATATTCCTTAAAGATTTCTTAAAAAGAGTTTGAAGCAGCACAACCGTTTTTATCCTTGGTGTTAGTAAGATTTTTTTTTTCTTGAGAGGCCAATTCTGATTCTGAAGGATCCTGTGACACTGCAGACTGCAGTAATGATGCTGAAACAGAAAATAAATTGTTTTAATTACATTTATTTTAAATATCCGTAATATTTATTAATATGACTATTTTAGTATATTTAATAATAATAAAATAATTAATTAAATTTTTAATAAAATGTATTATTAATATTTATTAATAAGTTACTTATTGCTGATGGCAAGGATTTTTTTTTTTAACTTTGTCAAGAGTTAATTTAGTAGCTTGTTAAGTCTTTGTAGTGAGGACTGCAAGTAAAGGACTGTTGGTTGATTTACTTTGGGGTGACTCTCACAGGAAAAGATATGGATAAGTCCAACGGTCCAGAACTGAGAAAGAGACGTGCATCAACAGGACAACTGCCACCGTCCAAAAGGAGCAGAGCCAATTCAAGCACAGGTTTACTCTCTTTTATTATCCTTCACTTTTGTTGTTCTTTATACTAGCTGGTGATTAAACCATTTTACAGAACACTGTGTCTCTGATCCCCTCAAAGACAGAAACATTCGATCCCAAATTAAACCGGACTCTGTCCCGGAAACTTTAAAAAGTAAGGATGGCTCAACCAGTGCTGCAGAAAATGCTGCACCCAAAGAAGAGGCAGGATCCACACCTGATCTCGGTAAACATCCTCCTGTGTTTCAGTTTGATAAATGTGTTTGCTTGGACTGAATCATTCACTGCTATTTCTCATGCTAAGCATGAGAGATTTGCTGTGCCAGTGACATTTGCACGAGGCACCACTCACCTTTTCTTCAGAATATACAAATCTGGTTAATTTGACATTTATGCAGATAGGTGATGTGCTAACTGATGCATTGCTTTCTCAGCTGCAGCAGTCAAACAGCCCCAAACCATCCACCTTCCAACCACAAACAAGTATAGCAGAGAACCATGTGAGAACACAAGCCTCGCTTTTTTTCACCCTCTCTCACCGATACAGTATAAAAACCTTCCAGTGTGTGACCTCATTGCCCTTTTCCTCCCTCAGTGTACAGGGTCATCAAAAACCAGCCGCCCCCTATCCTGTCCATAGAGCTGGACCACAACCCCTTCAAATGCAAGATCGCAGGCTGCCTCAAGTCTTTCCGGAAGGCATCTCTTCTGCACTACCACATGAAGTACTATCACGCACAGAGCGACCCAAGCCCCCCTGGCTGTGTCCAGACACGCTCCTCAGACAAACAGAGCCAGGAGACCCCTCGCAGGCGTCGTACCGTCTCGTCTTCCCACCGTTAGTGCACACTTTAACTATCAGTATTTATACAGTTGTTTGTGTTGCTGGTCAAGCCCGTTGTCTGTGTGTTTACTTGCATTAGCAATATTAACGTGCCCATATAATCATTTAAAAGTTCATTACCTTGTTTTTGGGGGGTCTTCTAGGAGGCATTTATATGATTTAAAGTTTTATGTATGGGCGACAACATTCGCAAAATGATTCCTATCTGTGAAAATGGCTGAAAACTAGTGCTGTCAAACGATTAATCATGATTAGTCTAATCCAAGATAAAGGTTTGTGTGAACATAATATGTATGTACTTTGTGTATTTTTATATACATAATACATATAACACTCATACATACATATTTTTAATCTAGATTAATTTTGAAATTAATCTAGATTAAAATGGCTCATTTGAGATCTGCCAAAGGCATTCAGAATTTATATATTTATATTTACATTATATTTGAGATATCTGTGTGTCAGTACTGCCATCTTATTATTCATCAACACAATGGTTTAGTTTAAACCAGGACTAGGCCTTAGTTAAACTAAGATAGTAATGCATCTTTTACAAAATGTTAAGATATGTCAGAGCAAGATATTTTGAGTAGAAGCAGTTCAAACATGCATTTTA
>JAUMHG010000072.1:4476716-4490714 GCA_032359395.1 Enteromius anoplus | reverse complement strand
CTTTTGAGAATCCAACGTTTAACTGATCTTAATAAATGCTTATTGTCACTCATGTAAACACGACAGGGTTTTTTCCCCTGCTATTACACATCTGCGCTTTGTTTCCCGGCGGATCGAAAATAAACGCGACACTCCCGCCCCCCAGAAATCCGCTCAAATTCAACCAATCAGATGATGACTTCGACACTGCTGAAGTGTGTCCAGAAAAGTGTACCGTATGCATCAGACATTCAGCCAATCATCGTTCATTCATTCATTCTTCATCATCAATAGCATGAGAACATCAGTACACACCAAACATTGGTTTCTCATCGGTTTCTGTTGGCAGGAGCTGGAGTGCCGTATGAAACGTCTGGTTTCCGCAGAGCAGGAAAAGAGTTGTGTGGTAGAAATCAAGGAAGAGGAGCCGGACCCTGTGACCTCTGACCCAAAGCCTGACCCTGACCTAGTGCTGCACCAGCAGTGGCAGCTGAACCTGCTGGAGCACATTGAAGCAGTGCAGGATGAGGTGACGCACAGAATGGATCTTATCGAGCGAGAACTAGACGGTGAGACAGATTTCTTGCTGCTAACATGCTCTCAGATTGATGTACTTGATTTCTTGATGTTATTAACATGTCGATATGATTATGCAGTGCTGGAGAGTTGGCTAGACTACACAGGTGAACTGGAACCTCCAGATCCTCTTGCACGCCTCCCTCAACTGAAACATCGCATCAGACAACTCCTGACTGACCTGGGAACAGTGCAGCAGATCGCACTCTGCTCCTCGTCCTCTTGAGGGCGCCAGAGAACATGCAAACACTCTCAATGGAACGCACACAAAGTTCCTTAAAACTGCTGATATACTTACACGTGCCTGTCTTTTGAGAGGAAACCCTTCAAGCTAACGTCAGTGTGGCACATGTGTGTTGGACGATGGGTCTGGTCAGCAGTTTAACAGTAGTCACCGGATAGAAAAGACTGATGGAAATCGAGGCTAATGATACCTGATGCAAACAAAACCTTTTTTTGTTGTTTTCTTGTGGAATATAATGCTTCATTGTAGCACTTAGCCATGTCTACCGTAGACTAGATGTTGTTATTGTTTTGTTTTGTTTTTTTTCATGTCATTTTCTCTTTTCATCACATACTTAATAATTATTTTATGTTAATTCATAAGTGTTTATTCAGTGATCATTTCAGACCCGAATGGTATTTTGCTTTAGTTAAAAAATGTTAAATAGGAGTATAACAATATGAAAAAATATATATTTTAATCTGAAAATATGTGCATTTTACTTCTATATTTGTACTAAGAAGTCATGTAATCTTGTAAATAACCCAACCAATTGCTTAAAATGTTTTTTTTGATCTGAACTCTTGCGTTTACAGTAATGACTTTCTGTAAACGTTGATCTTTTGCGAATACTGTAGTTGCGGGCTTTCTGCCTATAACCTTTAATTTTTGACAATTGATGTTGCTTTCATTTCAAATCAGTGAACTTTCTTTCCACTGGTACATAAAACAAGCACAGGATGTTGTTCTCTCGCATACTGAATCTTTGTACGTTTTTCTTCTCCCCCAAGGTTTCGCTGTTTCTGATACTGTGTTTGATACAATATGGATTAATTGATTTGATTAAGACATTAGATGCCTTTAAGTTATTGTAATTTTGAATTTAAGTTATTGATTTACTGCCTTTTTACATCTGTCAGTTGGTTTTTATTACATACAGTGTGAGTATTGTATGGTCAGAAAGAGAACGAGAGAAAAGCTGGGGTCTTTTTAGTGTTCTCACCCTGTGGTATATTTCTTTTCTTTTTTTTCTCTCTCTCTAGACTATTACGGTTTAAAAAAAAAAACTGTGCCTGATATATTTCAGGCCAGTTGTTCACCCTCAAATACACAAACTACATTTGTTATAAATCTGTGGATTTATAAAATCCTGCCGACAAATATTTAGAGGGTTTGTGTTTTGTTTCTAACTTTCTCTGTACAGTTAGTGAGCAACTGACAGTCCATTGATTGTTTCTCAGTATTGTGTATTACATTTTTTCCATCATTGCCATCTTTTTATGTTGGGGTCCCTGGGAATCTGTAAAAGGTTTTGAAAAATATACACATAATCCAACTGCAGGAAAATAAATGCAAACATTTAAACCCCCAAGTTTTTTTGTTCTCACACTGCTATAAATTTATAAAGTGCTAATATTGCTTTGTTATATTGTAGCCATTTGCTAAAATCAATTAAGTTCATTTTTCCTCATTAATGTACACACAGCTCCCCATATTGACAGAAAAACACAGACTTGTTGACATTTTTGCAGAGTTATTAAAAAAGAAAAACTGAAATATCACATGGTCCTAAGTATTCAGACCCTGTCACAGCAAAGGGTCTGAATACTTAGGACCATGTGATATTTCAGTACATTAATGAGGGGGAAAAAATGAACTTAAATGATTTTAGCAAATGGTTGCAATATAACAAAGACTGAAAAATTAGGGGGGTCTGAATACTTTCCGTACCCACTGTATAAAAATATACACACATTTTAGTGTTTTATTGCAAGGTAGTAGACTAACAAATTTTTATAATAATAGAATTGTTATAGTTATACATTTTACAATGTTAATCATTATAAGTTATTATAATTATTATATATTTTTCTTTTATGCAAAAATATTTTAAGGATATTAAGTAAAGATCATGTTCCATGCATAGCCTAAATAAATAGTAAGCTTATTTATTCAGGTTTCGGATGATGTACGAATTTCGGTTTTAATAAATTGACAACTATGACTGGTTTTGTGGTCCAGGGTCACATGTAAACTACAACAATAATCACAACAAATCAAACGTTTGTGCTTGTTCTCTAAATAAACGCTTAAATAGACGGTTAATGTAATTGCATCTAACTAATATAGGCTATTACTAAAAATATTAAGTTAAATTAGTTTATCAAGTTATAACGTCACCTGTTCAGAGGCTGCGCGCGCTGAACGTCTGTCAGCTCTCGTGAGCTCCTCCTCCGTCAGCGCGAGGAAGCGACTAGAGCTCCGCCACTCGCTCGCGCGCTACAGTGACAATAACAAGCCGTGCAAGTCTCTCCGGCCGCGTTCCGTTTCTATCCAGACCAGTACAGTTTTGATCTTCTTGAACGGTGAGTGGTGATATCTTTATCATTTTAGGTCCTGGTGTTTGAATGTATTTCATGAAGTAGCAGAGTTCATCAGTTCTTGCGCGAGCTCTCCGTGCCGAAAGCGAGCTAACAGCAGGCTAGCCGAGAAAACGACCAAATGAGACATAACGGCACGCTCAGTCCATGATACTTAAAAATAGAGCTGTTTAATCGAGAATAGGTGTGGAGGAAGGTAACGGTGTCATTATCGCCATTAACGTTACTGCGTGAAGCGTGGATGTGTAGAAGGCTGATAATTTAAACGTCACCAGCTAACGTTAACGTTAGTCCTGTCTTATCTAACGTTAACGTTAGTGCATATGTGAGTTAACGTTAAAAGCAGATTGTACGATTAAATTGGGTACATGTGATTTATGGTATGGGTGTTGTTTTTTTATTTAGCGTTTTGTTTTGTTAATTTGGACGTGTTAACCGCTGTTTAGCACTCTCAAGTGCTGAGTTTTACGTTAACTTCCACCGAGTAACTACTTCCATGATCCAGGATCAGCCTCGTTTGGACTTTAATCTCTTCAGACAGGGATACACTGTATGTGGCTAAACATAAATGTGAAATGTGCCCCTCGACGATACAACTTGGATCACTTTTTAATATAAATGATGCTGTGTTGCCGTAGATGCAACAGGGCTGAACATTGGGCATCTTTGCACGTGTTTTATAAAAAGGGCTTCTAACCCAGTTTCCCAAAATACTGCAAGTGAAACAACACAGCACCAGCAAAGCCATCTGATTAGTGACACGAGTCCAGATGCTCTAGTAGTGCAGGGCTGTTCACCAACAAGTGGGCCAAATTAAAAAATTCCTTGGGCAGTGTTGGCTGAGCAACGTTTTTAAGTTTTTTTTTTTTTTTTGTATTTTTCACTAAGGCACTGGCGGTAGATAGCAGGTGTATGATGTCTTTAAAGGGCTCATCCGGTGCCACATGCACTTTTTCGAGCTGTTTGGACTGAAATGTGTGTTGGGAGTGTGAGTACACAACCACCCTACAATGCTAAAGATCCACTGGTAGTTTTCTTTTAATGTAGTAAAAATAAGTTGCCCCTTCTGAAATCAAGCCATTCTCAAATGCATGTCAATGTCACAGCGACAGAGGCCACTCCCACAATAGTTGATTGACAGCAGCGTGTCACACAGACTGAACTGGTGTCTTGCCTCAGACCCGCCCAGAGTGAGCCGTCATCAGACCGAGACGCATGAGACAAGCAAGACTCCTAAGAGATTGAGGTGTTTTGTTGTTGAATGTATTAATGAACATTAGGACTGCAACGACTGGTCGACTTATAGTCTATGGCAAAATTTGTTGACAACTGATTTAGTAGTCGACGGGTCGTTAGTGATGTCACCAATGTAACGCGAGGAACCAACAATAGACACAGTGGGTGTAGCGTCAGGCCTTGGAGAGGCTTTTTATTAACAATAATCAAAAGAAAGTGTCCAAAGGGGAAAAGAATTTCCAAAATAAGAGGAACTTTTGTGTCCTCATTGTGCTCCTGGGACGTAAAGGCCAAGGAGTGTACGAGGGATAAGGGTCCAGGGAAGGGGCGGAGTCTGTTGTAGTCCAGCTGCGTTCATCTTCGGCGGCTCACACCTGCTTCTCTGGCGGCTCGCTCTCCCTCCACTCCCTTCCTGGACCCACGAGGAAACCAGTGTGCATGCACGGTAGGGCTGAACGATATTTTGTTTTAACATTGACATCGCGATGTGCGCGTGAGCGATAGTCACATCGCCCGAACATACGATGTGAAGGGTAGAAGCCCTTTGTGTATTAAGAGAACGGTAGCACACAGTAAACATGAGTTTGTTGTATGGCTTGTTGCGTGCCTGCACAGTGATTGGTTCGCTGTGCCGCTGCTCACCGCTCACAGCCAACATTCACTGCTGAAAATGCGTGACGAAGACGATCTGCCGCAAGTCTAAATAATCTATTTGGGACTATTCCGGCTACAAAAAGGAGGATGTTGACCAAAAAGAGGTGTCAAAATCACACTGATAATGAACCCGATTTTGCGCCGCTCCTCAGTGCACAACGGCTCTGCCTAGTGAATGCGCCTTAATGTAAGATCACGCATCTGATTTTACCGCTGATTATAGAACCGTGCCCTAATGCACGGGGAAGGGTATCTCGAAGGAGAGGTGCTCTCGGCTTCATACTTAAGTTAACACAAAATAAGCTCACTCCTGCGCCCCTCTACTCTCCACCCACCCACTCCAGTCGGGAGCCTGAAGAAGGGTGGCGTTAACATTTACATGCAATGCACATTAGTTTATGGAACAGTGTTTATTTTATTGCTGATTGCAACTCTTTTGTTTACATGTTTACTGCAATACTGCAAACTTTTCGTTCATATTTGCTATGCCGAAAATGCACTTGGAAGTAATAAATGTTATGTCTTCAGATTTGTTTTTGTGTTTCATCTTTTTAATGGTCGGAAAATGCTAAAAACAAAAGATACAAAGCCATAGATATATATATTTTTTGCAGTTCATAATGACTAGTCGACTTTTGAAATGGTCATTAGTTGCAGCCCTAATGAACACAGCAGTAGTCATTTACCCCAGACATCTGAAGACGCAGAGGATTAACGTTACGTTTGGTTCTGAAGGGAAACGCACCCTTGATCAACCGAAATGCGTTTATGTTCACGTGAATTTTTCATGATCCAGCCTCACCTACAGAAGCAGTGAGTATAATGTCTTTTAATGAATCTTTGCAAATCGCCTTTCCTACTAATGTACTAATTAGCAAGTTTCACTATGAATACGGCTAAAAAAAGATCCTCTAAGCGCCTCGGAAAAAAGGGGCGGAGTCAGCGGAGCTCGTGAAGATTTAAAGGGGAAGTACACAGAACAGAGTGATTTCTAAAGAACTGGTTTTGACAGGGTGAAATTAGCGTTTTTTACACTATCTTTGGGAAATTTTAAAACAACCTATATTACAAACTTTCCATTAAGAACCTAAAGGATCATATTAGCTTATTTTCCAGTGTGCCAGTCTTTCATTGGCTCCTACCTACCCAGAATCCCCTTGTTACTTTAGGGCAGGGATGGGCAAACTTGGCCCCCGGAGGGCCAGTGTCCTGCAGGGTTGGGATCTAATGGCTCGTTTCCACTGAGCGGGACAGGTTGGTACAGTACGGAACACCCAAATCCAGCGGTAACTTTGCTTGATAGGCGTGGTGTATGAGGGAACAGAGCGAGAGACAATAAAACGTGACAATAAGCCCATTTTTGTCAGTTTTATTGAACAATATCCATTCTAAAAGTATAAGAGGCTTAAGAGGAAAAAAGACCAAAGCAAACAAAGTCAGCGCTGTATGACGGTCAAGTTCAAAACGAAATTATATAATGTTAAATATAACTTTGTGCTTAACCAAAACTATATGACCAGGAACAAATAAAAGATGCACAAAACCACGAATGCCTGTTAAATATAACGTTGCCCAAAACGAATTGTAATTCATTTTTACTCGCTACAGAGTCATCAGCGGCCAATGTCGGTGGGACTAGCCAAGCTTCAGGCTGCTCTGAGCGAATACATAAGCACTGAACGCTTTTGTGTTATTGAAAAACAAATATCAACTGGAAATGATGTTTTCCGTTTTGTTACATTTTACACTGATACGCTTTCACAAATGATAGTACGCTTTTAATATTGAAAAGAAGAAAACGTTTCTTTCTCTCCCAATTGCCTTTGTTTTGTCCTAAGATGCACATCAGTAATGGTTTTTTCTGAGGCATGTTTATATAATATTACTTAAATGTCCTAATTGAATTATGGCCTAATCCTTGGCTCAGGTCTGTGAAACCGGGCCACAGTCAATCATTATCATGTTGAATAAGTGGTAAGTCTCAAAGAGACTTTTTATCTCCCTTAACTCAAGATCTTAAATCAAGTGAGATTTTGTATCGGTCATACAAGCTTGACCCATGCCTTTTTACGTAAAGGCAAAGACCCAACTGTATGCATGTTCTGCAAGAACCCCCTTTTCATTAAACGTTTTATTTATTGGACTGTCCTTGTTTTCGCAGTCACTGTCTTATAAAATTAGATGACCGGGTTTGTCAACGAGAGGCATTCCATCACTATGAATCCTTCATTAACCAAAGCAGTGTGAGCTGTTATTTCAGGATCCATGAGAAGCATTTGGCATAAATGCTGATACAGCTTACCAGCACACCTGGATGTGTTTTAGAGCCTGCTCATATCTTTCCCCATGAGGACGATCCTCAGCTGGACTGGTTTGATCTGCTTAATTTCACTCCTGCAGTGGAGGTGTTTCTCTGTCGTGGCAGCAGGAGCTTATGTTTTATGCACTAATGAAGCAGTCAGATCCATAGATTATGAAATTATATGCAGACATTAAACATGTGGCCAATAACCAAAGTCTTTTTGTTCTTCCTTGTAAGGCACCTGAAACATGAAGAGGTCTTGCTCGACAGAGCACTAAAATTGTAATATGTTTTGCAGACAAAATTGGAAGTTTGCATCAAAAAACAACTTTTTTTAAGGTTTAGTGCAAATTGTTAGACTGCAGTTTTGTTTCACTTTCACAGAAGAAGATTATGAATTTTAAAGCCTAAATAAATAAGTTTGGTATAATTGTGGGTGGAATTGAATGTTACTACTTTTAAAGGAATAGTTTACCCAAAAATGAAAGTGGTGTTAATATTTACTCACTCTCATGTTGTTCCAAACCCCCTGGATTGTTGAATAAAGTCATTGTTTTTGTTTTGTTTGTGCACAAAAAGTATTCTTGTAGTTTCGTAAAATGATATGGTTGAAGCCCTGATGTTAAATTGACACTGTGTTGGTGTCTAATCGTACAGGTATGTAATGATATGAGGATGAGTAATTAATGACAGTGCTTTCATTTTTGGGTTTTACCGTCACTGTTTAGTCTTGATTTTAAAAACAAAACAAAATCCTGAACGTTTGAGTTAGAGTAGTTTGCAAGAGTGTGTTTGGGAAAACTGACTTTTGGATGATCGAGTCCGGTGAGATAAAATGGCAAGTCATTTCAGAGTTTTGGCCTAAAAACAAGTCATTCTTGCAGCAGTCTTTTAATGGGAAGAGAGAATCATTGGATTCTGTTGTTTATTCGAGAAGTCAATATTGATATTGATATAAGATGGCAGGAAGGGATATCTGCATATGTATATCCCAAGCACATAACTGGACAGATCACATTTGTTTTCACTGTTGTTTTATTGATTGGTTTACTTGGCTCTCCATCCTCCCATTGCTATGCCAACAACCTCCCTGGGTGACAGCTGTTTTGTGTTTTCTCTGGTTCCTTAATTTCCATTGGCTTCGCTCCCCACAGTCCTCCTTCAATCCACGCCTGCTTCTATTTCTGGTGGAGTCCCTTATGGGATGACAGAGCTCATGGCCTCCACTGGAGTCCTGGAGAAGTAGACTGCTGGAACTGAGATTCCTCACGGGCTTGTTGTTTATCTGTCAGCACCTATCGGATCACATTCCAGGAAAAAAAGAGGAGTTGTCAGTCAGCAGTCCAGATAGAAATGGAAGCTTGAGGGAATCTTTTTCTTTCATAATCCAAATTGTATTAATAGGCTATTTTGTTTTTAGAAAAGCCCTTAATTTCATTGTCTTGGCACTCAGAATGCGTCGTAATAACTGTGTATTGTTAACAGCAGGTTTACCTTGCTATGCTATGCTATGCTACTCTTCGTTTAGCTCCATTGAATTCAACATTTCTTGACTTGGACTACATCCAAATGAAATAGTTTATCAGGAAGAAAAAAATAGGATGGGTCTTGTTTCAATCTGTGGGTGGTTGTTTGCAGATCTGAATCTGATTGTAGTCAGTTGTAAGAAACAGGTGGCATTTATGAAGACTAAATGACTGGAGAAGTACAGCACACATCACTAGAGAAGTCTGTTTTTTTTTTTACTGTAAGATCGGGGGGGTTAATCATCGGTTACATTGAAAATGTAATTTTCTGACAAATTGCATATGTCTCCTTTAGTTAAACTAATGCTTGCAAATCTGAAACTCATAATTGCATTAGCTTTCCCGGAATGGGACCCTCTTAGGACTGGGTCCCTTGGCACTGTATCTGTAACTACAGTTAGACAGAGCATAAAAAATGGGAAAGCAAAGAAAAGGTGGGAGCTGTAGTTTCTTTATAAATGCCTTCTAATTTATCCCATCCAACCATTTTTTCAGTGGAAGAGTTGCACTCTTATAAGAGCATTAAAAAAATAAGAGATCCACAGAATCTCTATCTGAAACATGACCGCTCAATCATCTTGCTTTCCAGTGTCTATTGGATGACAATGCAGTATACTAGTATACTTGCGGCTCATTTCTCAAAAAAAAAAAACCTTGTATTTACATCATCTCAAAGGGCATTTTTAAAAAAGAAATTTTCACTCACCACTCGAGTGAATTATAACATGCGGTCCTTTTTCCTGCAGTCCTAGCTTGTCCTCTCTCTATATCTCTCTGTATTTCACCCTGGCTGAAATTGTAGATGCAGCCGTGTTGTTCTGAAAGGGCTGGTTTACTGAGATCTTGTTACCTGATCCTGGAAAATAGATACTCTCCATCCAAGAAAGAGCTCCTGTTACCTTATGCTGCACATAAGCATCTTTTTCTCCTCGTATCCTGTAGACTATGTCTTTCCATGCCACAGGAAAAAGAAATACTCTCTTTTACTGTAGATCAAGAAGACATAAGGATGCTTTGCCTCTGAAATGAGTGTAAATCCACTGTGTTTCTGGTCTGTATTTTTAAGCGTCTCTGTAATGAAGGTGGTGAGCTAGTAAAGTGATCCTGATCTCTGCTCTGCAGTGGCTGCTGGGATGGAATTGGAGAGCAGTCTTATTCTGTACTACTGACTTTAGATTTTAACATTTGCACAATTTCTTGCCACTAGTTAAGAAATTGATTGAATTAGAAGAGATCACACTTTAACTTTCATTAACAAGGCTCTATTTTTTTTTAACTCCGCTGAAATGAAGTGGGGGTAACACTAAAAGCCTTCTTCCTTTTTTCAGGTGCATCTTAAAGGAATAGTTCACCCAAAAATGAAATGAAGTCCACACAGGTTTGACTGAACAACATGAGATGCATATATGCATGTTCCATTAGTTGTTCATAAATCGAGCATTCAACGGTCCTATAGTATAATAATAGGAATTGATCAATCTAGCATTTGAACTGATGTGGATTGGGTTGTAAGTAGGGATATGAGATGCAATGGCTTTATTTTTAATGTGATCCAGTTTAGCTTTTAATGTCATCCAAACTCTAACCATACATTAAAACAGAGACGCAACTGTTATTTTGTACAGTATTATAATGTGGTAATAATTCATGTTTCATTATAATTTCCTAGATAATTGTTCTCTATCGTGCACTAATTGTGTCCCGACTGGATGCAACAAATGCCAATCATAACGCACTGAATAGCTGGATAATCAGAGCACATCTGCATAAACGCATTGAATTACACCAAATACACAATGTTCTTTTTTGTAATGTCATATTACCCCTTTAAACAGTGCCTGCTTTCTCAATATCTGAGGACGTGAACACAAACACTGAGAGAACAATTACCCTTTCTTCATTTTATTTGAGAAAACCACTGTCAAATACTCAAAGATCTTCACTACAACCCATCAAAATAAAAGTCTGCTTTTTAATTAAGGCTTTAACAATCACATTTTAGGCTGTTTCTTTACGTAAACATGGTAAATGTCTGCTCTCTTTCAGTGGCAGTGCAAACATGTGCCCTATATTTCTTCCCAAAGGTTTAGTAGACATGGGTTAATCATTGTCATTTAGAAATTGGGTGTTTGAATCGGGCTCGCAATCTTTTAAAGATGAACCGTGCATCTAGATATCGTGCCATCTGCCATCAAAAAATCTATAGGCCTATTGAAAGAAAATCCCTCTTTGTGAATGCATTGTTTGGTGTGTAAATATCGAAACCTGTTTAAAAGAAATATTATTTTAGGATCCATTCATGCATAAAACTCAAACATCAAATTGTGCCAATCGATGTTTAAGAGTTTAGGATAATAATGTGGGGAGTGGTCGACTCGATATTTGGGGATATTGGATACTGGTGGAGATATTTTGTCAGCAATAAAACTGGGTTTGTGGCTTTGGCAAAACCACATAATCTTTTAATAGAGTACAATTTAGTTGCAGGCCAACCTCAGTTGGTGATCTCACCACTAATGCGGTAGTCTCGTCCTCAGAGTAATAATTCAAAAGCATTGTCTTCGAACCTTAGTAGCTGCTGCCATGTATCATGGGCAATTTTCTTTACAGCAGTGCCTCTTTTGTCTTTATATCTCTGACCTCAAGCAGTAACACAGCACAGCATTTCTGTTCATCTACCGTAATACATGCCCTTAATCGACCCAAGTTGCCCAGTTTATGCGGGGGTCAGGAGACAGCCAGACTCTGCTCCAAAGCTTTGGTAAGCCCGTAGGGCATCACATCTGCTTGTTCTTGGTCCGTGGTGTCTCTGGTTAGAGGGGCAGGCGGTATCAGAGCAGCTGCTCCATTCTGCCGCTGGCAGGATGCCACTAATGAGATCGCTAACAGAATGACGCCAGAGACCTTAATGAGCAACAACATGCGCAGGAGACAAATGGGAGAGCGGTCGTAGAGAAGAACTATTCTTTAGTTTGTGTTGGAGAACAATGTGACTGCAATCTTAAACGAAGACTTTGTTTTCCCCAACATTTCTTTTCAATGGTCATAACTGTATGTCAGTGCATGAGGAAGACGGGGAGTGCTGCCTTGTGGAATGGGAATGGGAAGTTGACGCCTTTTTGAGAAGTTTTACAGGCATAAATTTAGGCCAGCAGGAGTATTGAACCTTGCCGGTTAATTCCTGCCACGCAGTGGGCTTCTCTCTGCCATTGCTGTGCTTTCTTTGTGTGTCTCCAGTGCTGCATGCTGTTTGGATGCTGGAAGGTCTCTATGGCCTGGCGCACACACTCTGGCTAAGTGATTTCTTGGCTGACACTCTGCACCTTTTACCTGGATTGCCACTGTATTACTGAGTTTTTGCCAGTGCACACACTGTAAACAGAGTGGATTGTTTTCATTGTGCAATTTCTTTGTTTTATTTCTTTCCAGAGATGCAGTTTCTTTCTGTATATTATTTGAGCATGTGCATGGTAGGGTTGTAACGATACACAAAATTACATTTTGAATTGATTTTTATTAGTTTTTTTTTTTTTTTACGGTAACAGCGATCGGTACAGTTATAGCTGTTATTGAGCTCTCCTAGCACTCTTTCTTTAGCCGAAGCACAACTGCGGCCCATGTGTTGAACACAATCTGTGCTGTCTGAAGAAAATGTGAACATACACATCTTTGTGAACTTTAAAAAAAAAACTTAAATGACTGAAACGGAGTTGCATTTAATAACAAAATTGTTCTTTTCTTTCTATTAGGGATGCTCATTTTGGTTCTTTCTCATTACCGACAACCGGCACTTGTTCACCGATAATTAACCGTTAACTGACAACATTATTTTAAATGAGAATTGAATTCAATTAGAAAGGTAAAGCGCCTGTGACCTGTTAAAAATAGTAATATTTGTTTTCTGCGAATTCGTTGTACATGCGCAAAAACTAGCAAACAACAGAAGACGAAGAAAACGAAAGAAAAAAATTTAGCAACAATGACCCAATTAGGTAATAAATAATTCCCTTAAAAAGCAGATTGTGGAGAAATTTTTATCGTCTACGATTAAAAAACGTCATATCGCCCACCCCTATTTTGCCCTATCGAAAACATACCAAACCGTGACACCACTGTATCGAACCGAACCGTGAATTTTGTAAACCGTTACACCCCTAGTTAGTATATCCGGTTTACAGAGCTTCAAAATAATGGCTGCTATCCACAAGCATTACTAAGCTTCTCATAATTTTTATATTTTAGACATCCATCAATTAGTGATTAAAATATTGCCATGCGGCGCCGGTGAATACAACACGAGACCACACTCCGCAGCTAAAAGCAACTCCGCTGCAATTGTTGTTCCGCCGCAGAGATAGAGCGAGCGAGAGAGAGAGCAGCTGACAGCGCAGCTGAAGACTTCTGTGTTTACATGCACGCAATAATCCTGCCGCAAAGCCCCAGCAAAAGTAATTATCATGAATGTGTCAATACATAAATAAATCAATAGGAACAGGCATGGATCATGGGTTGTGTGGGCCCCTGGGCAAAACATTCGCAAAATGTTCGCGTGGGCCCCTGTGCAAAATGTTCGCGTGGGCCCCTGTGCAAAATGTTCGCGTGGGCCCCTGGGCAAAATGTTAGCGTGGGCCCCATGGCAAAATGTTCGCGTGGGCCCCATGGCAAAATGTTCGCGTGGGCCCCATGGCAAAATGTTCGCGTGGCCCCCATGGCAAAATGTTCGCGTGGGCCCCTGGGCAAAATGTTCGCGTGGGTCCCTGGGCAAAATGTTCGCAAAACGTCCGCGTGGGCCCCTGGCCAAAATGTTCAAAACTAGCAAACAACAGAAGACGAAGAAATCGAAAGAAAAAAAGTTAGCAACAGTGACCCAATTAATAAATAAATCCCTTAAAAAGCAGTCCACGATTAAAAAACGTCATATCGCCCACCCCTATTTTGCTGTATCGAAAACAACAACAGCTTTCTATAGATTTATTTATCATGTTTTTTTTCTCAGAGTTTCGGCTCATTTTGTGAAGCGCACCTGTGCAAGACCAGAAGGCAGAACGCGCTTGTTTTCTTTATTTTATAAAATCAGGTTTACTGTCAGTGCACACAAATAAAAGTAGACCCTTTACAGTT
>JAUMHG010000072.1:4444365-4456282 GCA_032359395.1 Enteromius anoplus | reverse complement strand
TTCATGAACCTTCCAAATAAGGCAAAAACAGACTGTTTCATTCTAGGGTCAAATTCTAGGGTTGTAAATGGACCTGGGAAACCGTTTCTGGGCATTTTTTTCCCCTTATTTAAGCTTCATACCTTCTGTGTACATATCAGAGAACAATTTAAAATATTCTCTCAATGCATTTAAAAATAAAGATAGGTTGCAGTTTAAATTGACATGAAAAGGAATTTGAGTGCTTTTTTAAGTTGTCTTTATTTTTAATTTAAATGAGGCTTATCTTTGGAAACTGTAAAATGTACTGGAAAGTATTTATGATGAACTAAAATACACTAATGCAATTTAGTTTCTGGGTTTCTAATTGCACATCTTTAACACACTCTCGTCATTAAGCATATTTAAAACATTAAATTTAACATGCTTATTGGTTTAGCATGGTAGTCAACACATCAAAATAAGTAAAGGCAGCAGAGTAACACAATTAGTTATTTCATCATGCAGTAACACAATATTGAAATGCATTACTTGAAAAGGTATCTGTTTGAAGAACACTCAAGTGTACTTTTGAACACAATTAAGGCACACATTTTCGCGAAGTCACTACCACACTAGTCAGAAGTAATCTGCTCCACATGCCAAACTGAAAATTATAGAAACGTTAATGATTGCAGGGAGTGATACTGTTCCTAAAAGTCCTGGATGTCAGCCAGAAATGGTATTGTACACTAATCCACAATTTAACAGCAGAACAGAGGTATACAGCTCTGTAGTATCACCTCATCATCTTGTCTTGCCATGGTAAATTGAAAACACAGCGGCTTCTCGTTTCCTCCTCACTGTTCCCCAGCGCTGCAGCCAGGCTGCGCTCTCCGGACAGGAAAATCAAAAGAGGCTAAGCTTAGGATTACTAAACTACACTGTGGCAGACCACCACATTTTCCACAGCAGCGCCTGAGATATCCTTTCCGTTCACATTTTATTGAACCACAATAGACATTTGGAAATATTCATGCGTGTATCATCACCACATGCTTGTCACTATGGCAACAGCAACTTGGATGCTGCATGTGGCATTCACTTTTGGGTGGATTTATCCACCTCTATTAATTACATTTGCTAATAATCATTCTTATCAACTCTTGAAAGAGAAGCCGAGATTTACACACCCCACCCTCTCCACCTGACCCTGTAAATCCAATTAGAGCAGCTCGAGTGCCCTCCTCTCTCCCAAACACACTCTCCAGGCACTTATACGTCTGGATCCCTCTTTTATCCTCTCATTTTACAAACGTCTGTGCTCTCTTGTGAGGGGAAAAGGCTTTTATTTTGTTATTGGTGGGCGTTCAAAGCGGTCGGTCTTGTCTGTGTTAAGCGCAGCTGTCCCCTCCCTTACCTCCTGCCGCCGCCCCTCTCTCTGTGGAGAGTGAGAAGAGGGAACCAGGAGAAAGCGTCTGTTCTGTGCTCGCTGGATGAAACATGACGGCAGCGCTGGACATTAACCAGGTTTCCTGTGCGGTGAGCGGTGTGGTGAGTGCTTTGTGTCGGAGTAGCCTGTTGCTTTCCCTGGGAAGCAGCAGCAGCGGGAAGTTTGCAGACTCTCACGTCTGTGCGTGAATGCGGATGGAGTTTGAGTCGTGTCGTAGGTAGTGTGGATGAATGATGGGCGTTATCTGCCTTTTTTCTGAGGGTTGTGTATGTATGCAGATGTGGTTTTATGCGTCTAAGTGTCAAAGGGAGGCCTGTGAGGGTGTGTGAGGGTGATGACAGTGAAGCATGCTGTGTGATGCCCTCTCTGTTGGGTGGTGGCAGAGATTGAAGATAATCTTATGACTGCTGGTGTTGGTGCACTATGTTCAAGGTGTCGCACACCCAAACCTTTTGGGTAGGGACAAATTATTTTTGGAAAATCCTTCCTACCTCGTTATGTAAATTGCACTCCATCTTGATGCTGATGATAATATTTATTATTGTTATTGTCATTGCATGTAGAGAACAAAATGCATAAAATACATGAATGGAGATGATGATGATAATAATAAGATAACTTTACAGTAAGGTCTCATTTATGGACATTAGTTGGCTATATTAGTTAAGAAACACAGCATTCATTAATATAAGTTAAGCAATTATTGTATAAGCATATGTACAAATATGTTAGATTTATTATCATCATTTTTAATTATTAGTATTCTTAACTGTAGTATTATTATAATTTCTTCCTGTATTTCAGCCAGCAAACAATATGGTAATAATAATGAACAAAATCTGCAAACTACATAAAAGAAAAACATAGTAATTATGTGTTGTGTAGTCTAATATATTTAGCAATTTAATGAAAATATAATCAATATTAATACAAAATTCCTTTACTTGATGTGATTTAGGTTTCGTGCACATTATATATAAAGCATACTTTTCTGTGCATGATTCTGCAATAAGAATTTGTTTGTTTTTAGTATTGACTTTATACAAAGCCACATACATCTTCAGATTATACAATTTATTGACTTGGTTATATAGACAGTTGCTAAATAAGGATTGTCATTTAAATCACATCCTCTTTGAATAAAGCTTTAAAAAAAATGTCTTGCAGAATGTGTGCAGTCTGCACAGGTGTGGTAACCGTTTACAGACAAACAGAAGATGGGTACTTGTGTTTGGGATGAGATTTTGAGTTTTTACTGCACTGACAGCCACCCAACCTCTTCATCAAGTTTACCTTGTTCTCTTTCTTGCATCCTTTATCAGTGCACCTCTGTCTCTGACAGATCCGACACGTTTCTGAGCTGCCCGTAGACACTTCTACCTTTAGCTTGATCCGTGCTGCCTGCTTTTCCTTTTCTGTCCTGTTGCTGTGGTGTGGTGTCGTCTTGGTTACAGGGTCTTTTTTATTGCTATAGGTTCTTGGATTAAGAGGAAAACACCAATAGCAAGTGTCAAATGAGTGAATGTCCTGTTTGATAAACTATCATTTCAGAGTAGACAATTTTTGTATTGCATGCATTTATTGTCCAATTAATATTTTATATACAAAGGATTCATTAAATTGATCAAAAGTGCCAGTCAAGACATTTGTTGCAAAGTATTTCCATTTCAAAATAGTCCTTATATTAGCGTTTTCACTGTTTTTGATCAAGTGTAAGACTTGTAAAACCATTTCAAAATGTTACTGACCATGAAATAGTAGGCCGGACGCTACAAGCATTTAGTGTCACATCTAGAGGTATTGAAACACAAAAAAATGCAAAGTACTCTTTTCAGACAAAACCGTTTTATTTCAGATGGACGAGTAGTTGTGCAGCGTCAAATAGAAACCTGGTGTCCTCCAACTGATGAAGCATTGCAACGGCTGTTTCCATTGTAGACCGCTTTGATTATAAAGGGGAGTGACCACGTTTTGTCATGTCACAGTGAGCTGCTCACGTCCAGTGTAGAAATGTTTAAACACCTGTTTCTGGAGACTGCTTGAACGGTGCATCAAGACATCACACGGCAGTGACCTAACATGAGATGCCAAAGAGAGCAATATGTGTGTGCAAACGCAAACATAACCGCCTCATCTATTTTTAAATCTGCTGCCTTTAGTGGGTGCTGTGTGGTTTGCTTCAGGTGTCAGCTGCTAGTATGATTTCTAGATCTTCTCCTTAAGACATCACTATCAGAGACATTACTTGTGTAGAGAGAGAGGCTTTTCTTTTTATATATACAAACATGCATGCTGCGTCTTCGGTTAAGGTCACCTTAGCCTTGTGTTTATGCTCCTTGTGGAGCCTGCAGGTCTGCATCAAAACACTGTCCGTCTCCTCCAGTGCAGGTCGGAGCTGCTTTTGGTTCTTTGGTCCTCATGCTGTGTGTGGAATGAGATTAGAGCCAGACCTGCTGCTCTTCTGCCCTTAGGAGTCCTTGAGTTGTGCTGTTAGCCTCTTACCTCATTCTTGTGGTTTAAGCCTCATCCTGTTTGTGTCATCTTGTAGCTGAGCTGTCCATTTTGTCGGAGGTGACTTTTTTTAATTTTTTTTATTTGACGTAGGACTGTGGTTGTTGTGGTGATGCGCAACAACAAACAACATCAAGAGTGGGCCAAAACCTACACCGCACACAGTGAAACACAAGGGGGTGATTGAATCAGATATGCATTGTTTTGAAAACCAGTTAAAATAAATCTTTCATAACATTAATATGTGGTTTAGAGATGCTATTTGACTTGCCATTTGAGTAAATATTTGAGTTGGTGTTTTCATGCACACATTGCAGGAATGGCTTTAATGAGCTCTAGATCAAACCGTTGACACCTTTGCACTTATATTTGTAATTCACATGTTGTCTTCTGATTGGTTGCAGGAGCATGACATCGAGACTCCTCATGGAGTCCTTCATGTGACTTTGAGAGGGACTCCTAAAGGCAACAGACCAGTCATTCTCACCTATCATGACATTGGACTTAACCGTAAGTTGTCCCATATATTCCCATAAGGTTCCTGTCTTTCAGTGGCAAAACGTATCATTAGACAGCTTACCTAATTAGGGATTGGTTATTTTTTTAGATGAGTGTTTCTCAAACTGCTTCTTGTAAGCACACCATCTTTGTGTCTAAATATGCCAGCTTTCCTGCTATATAGTAGATCAACTAGTAGTTAACATATATCTGGCTCCTGATTGCCTACATTACTTCTGATGCTGAGATTCTGAAGTGTGCTTTTAATTTACGCAGTAGAGGACAATGATGCGCGGGTTGACCCGAAATGAGTTATCGGTTACGAGTCATCCAAAAATATTTTTAATGATATTCGGGTCGCAGTCGGTCAGGTCGTTTGACATAAAGATGCCAATTAAACCTTTGTCATTTATATAGTACTAGACACAATTTTCTATGAAATGCATAGGCATACACTTTATTAGATAAATTACTGGCGCGAACATGACGGACGAGCTCAGTCTGCATGTAGAGATGGAGGTGGCAAGAGAAAAGGTGAAGACTGGGGAGTGGAAGCTCTGCAAATACACAAATAGAAAGAGCAAAGTGTGGGACAGATTTGCCGACATAATGAAAGATGATGACCATCTGCTGGCTTTGTCATCTACCTTTTGAATGTTGAGTGGTAATAACTGTTAACTGTTGCATAAAAGCTGACGCTTTTTGAAGCTTTTAATAGTTACTTTTAAACGCATATAGCTCAATAATGTCAGTTTTATGTATTTTTCTCCGAGGGGGTGGTATTTTTGTTGGCAATTTGTCTGGGGCGAGACGCACACTTCGATTAGACTGGATAAACACATGCAGGATCTTAATGAAACGAAATAAATGAATACATCAAGCCTTTATTACATATTACATTTATTAATGCTATATCAACATCCAGAAAACGAACAGTTTGCGCTCTTAAGGGCTTTCACACTTTTCCAAAAGTGAGCTTTCTCTCAGTTGACCTGCTGATGAATTCTTCAAGCAGGGTCGAAACATAAACACTGCATTCATCAGTAATATGCATCTAGACAGCTGAAATGGAAAATGATGGGTCGCTTCAAGAACCGCCTGATCTCGCCGCACGCACCACTAGCTCTGAGCGCAGCACGTCAGCGAGCGCACCATTTGAAAAAAATAAATAAAAAATGCGGGTCGGATACAATATTTTCTCTTTTTTTTGCGGTTCGAGTTGCGGGCGGGTTAGTTGACAACGTCGGTCGGTTTCGGGTTGTTTACACATTGACCCGCGGATCACTGGTAGAGAAGTTCACATGACTTTGATTGACAGGTGATTAGTGGTCGACTGATGTTTTTTAGTTTTTTTTTGACAGCTGACGCCGATATCTTGGAAAGCACGATTAAAACATGTTTTACAGAGTGAATCTGAAACATTTTTCCAAAGGAAAACAATTAGCTCTTTATCAAAGACCTGTAACATGTCTCTAAAACAGACAAAAGGCGAAAAAAAAAAAATAAAGTCACCTAGTAAAGTTGTAACAAAATGTCTCAGACCTATGGCAAAACAAATAAATACTGTGTGTGCGCGCAACGAAATAGCTGCGTTCACACAGCAGCAGAATTGACAAACGTATTTTCTTTAACAGTGTGAGTCTTGAAATGTCTGCAGCTTTCCCGTATTCCTTACCAGTAACCATAGCAACAATGACTGAAGTAATATCAAAGATGGCGACGTCCACAAAACTGAAAGTTTTATCACTGATTTGCATGACAAGACTCCAATTTAGCCGCAAGTGATTTGTATTCTGCTGCGGTGTGAAAGCAGCCAATGTCGGTAGAACAGACTCTTGAACAATAACTTCGCAATGCCAGTTGGTATCTCTTATCAAGAGCCTGTATAATTTTTTGGAAGGCGGCTTTACTGATGATATTTGTGGGTATCATATCTTGCACATATTATCGCTCTTGTTTAGGTGCGCCTCTTTGTGATTGGTTTAAATAGCATACTGCGGGAAGAGAAGTTGTGGTGTTTTGTGTTGTTTGAGTGTGCAAAGTATGCACGTGCATATGATTCAAGTGTATTGGGTACCATTTTTCTGTTTGATAATGAGTAATGCATTTTTTTCTGTCTTGCGGTGCAGATAAGTCATGTTTCAACACACTGTTTAACTTCGAGGACATGCAGGAGATCACCCAGCACTTCGCTGTGGTCCATGTTGACGCTCCAGGCCAGCAAGAATCTGCCCCTCCTTTCCCCACCGGGTAAGAAAAACAAATCTCATCTCAAAACCTAGTGACGTGCCTTTTATAAAAAGCATTTTTGATTATCATTACTATATTCTTATTGTTCAAATTGATGCTGATGCCCATCTATTCAACTCAAACATTTACTAAGTGTTTTCACACTCTCATTCCTCTGTCCCTCAGGTACCAGTACCCAACCATGGACGAGCTTGCCGAGATGCTGCCCTCCGTTATGACCCAGCTAAAGTGAGCCCAGACCTCAGTCTGTACATGATTCAATACAGTTAAATAGAAAAAATATATGCCATATGTTTAAGAAATCATGATGGCTTCTATTAAAGCCTCAAATAATTTGCCTGTTTTAAATACGCAATATGAATGATTGTGCTTTAATGAACAGGATCAACAGTGTGATTGGTATCGGTGTGGGTGCAGGAGCTTATATCCTTACTAGACTGGCTGTAAGTAAAACATCTTCCCTTTTATTTTGCTTTAATGACCGATCAGTCATTGTGTGTTGTAATATCCAACCGTTAGTTGCAGTAGCATGTGAAAACGCGGCGTTAGATGTTTAATTGAGCAGCTGAGTGATACTCGGGTCATCAGAGGTACTGGGTCTGCAGTAAAACCATCTGTCCTCAGTCTTCAATAAATCCCCCACACCTTCTCTGAGACTCATAGTTCACGCAGGCTTTCACACTCTCACCCTACACAAAGCTCTTATTCACCCTCTACGCACAAACATGAACGCTGAGGATAGATACCTTCATAAACACACTCACTCTCATATTTCCTGCTGGTAATTATCAAGGTATAAAGGTCTTTTTCTCCAATGAACTAAAGAATGTGGCTGACTTTATTACTCCAGTGCAGCACCTCACACTTCTATCCATCTAGCAGCTTGCATTGCATGTTTCTCAGATTTCTGCCACTTGCTTATTGAGTTCTGTGATGTCAGATGGCCGATTTGAGCAAACACACACCTACGCAGCTCTGCAGAACAAACGGCTTAAAATCATTTGAAATGCAATTTGCTTGTAACATGCTTGTCTGTAGACATGTGGTTATGTGAGAGTGCCGCCTCGAAGACTTGCGTTTCTCTGAACGTCTGGTGCGGAGCCTTATGCAGAAAGGAAAAAGAATAGGTGTGAAACCTGAACTTTGTTCCATTGTGATCACTGTAACAAGACTTGAAATTGGTTCACATGGCTGCCTGGAGCTGAATTTCTTTGTTAAACCCAGGCGTGTGAGCCCTTACGGTAAGTTAGCTCTTTGAACACCAAGTTAAAAAGAACTGGGTTAAGGTGTTGATGTATAGGTAGATTGTTTTGCTTGGTCACCACTGATGTTAAAGTTGACTTTCTCTGACCTTTCAAAGCAATTTGTAAAGCGATTCCCTTTCCAACGGCCTCTAACAGGCCTGTTTCAGTGGTAAAGCAGGACATTCAACCGGACAAAAGTTTAGCCAAAACTGATTTTATCTGACATGAACTAGACCTTTTAAAGTGGCACTCCATACTAGGATGCAGACTCAAATGAGTCAGCCAAGTACCCAAATCCCATATTTACGTTACTCTTAAACATTGGCAAAGTGCTTCAGTATCTACCGCTGTAGTTTAAAATGATGCTTAAATGTATGATGATGGTCATCTTATATTGACCTTCGTTCATTGCAAAACCGTCCATCCTTCCTACCTTCCAGGTCTTAATGTAAAGCCTAAAACATACTTTGGTTAAAATGTCTCAGTTGTAGTGTAAAACACCTTTTTTAAAGCTCAGTTTACAGCGACCCATTTCGATGTATTTCCCTTTAAATGCTAATGAGCTATAATCACTTCTGTGGGATGAACAGAGACTTACTTGAGCCACATTCACCGTGGAACTTGTCTGCTAGCACATTAGTCAGGGTCGAATGGATCGGGATTAGACTTGTAACCCGAAGGTCCAGAAAAAATTGTAGGTGGTGGGAGTGAATATTCAACACTCTCTCCACCTTCAATACCACAACTGAGTTGAGACCCGAACCGCCAACTGCTCCACTGCTCCAGGTGTGTGTTTACTGCTGTGTGTCTGCACTTTGGATGGGTTAAATGCAGAGCACAAATTCCAAGTATTGGTTACCATACCTGGCCACAAGTCACTTCACTTTCACTATCAGAGAAGGTTCCTAAGAAATAAAGTCATATAGGTTTGAGACGGCATGAGGGTGACCGTAGTAACAATTTAAATTTTTGGTTGAACTCTCCCTTTCAACAGCTATTAAAAGGGCAAAATTGGTAATGTCCACCAAAAAGGAAAGCTGCTGTTGCAGATGCTGAAGTATACATTTTATTTAAAGATTACTCTTTGAAATAATAATATGCAAGGATGCACATAAGAAAAAAGTATTCAAGAAGTAAATGGAATCTGACTAATGAAATTTATTTGTGGTGTTTTCACAAATATATGAAAAAACAATCATTATGTCTTTGGCTGTCACATGATCCAGACAGTCTTGCAATACCAGAAGTCAATCTGTTTCATTAGACTGTTCGATCATCTACATGTCAAGCACCTAATCCTCTGAGTGTTAAAGTCAGTATGAGGGATAATGATGGACTAATCTATTTAATCTTACCATTCTCTTAGCTGAATGAGCCTGCTCTGGTGGAGGGGTTGGTTCTCATTAATGTGGACCCCTGTGCTAAGGGCTGGATTGACTGGGCTGCCTCTAAGGTAAAGCTTTGAATGCACTGTCAAATAAACATGTTTGTTTTGTGCAAAAAGTTATTAGATCGTTCAGTGACCAAACAAAAGCTCATATTTCCCCAAGCAGCAAGCTACTTTCTGTTATTTGCATATAATACTTTAGTCTGCCACAGTAGCCTTATACAATATTCTTGGATTCTTTTCTCCAAATATTTTAATTCAATGTCCATTTTTAAATATTATAAGCCAACTTTTTATTATTCAAAAATATATTAATGGACATTTTCAAAAATAATTCTCCTGGGACCATTGCACCATTTTTGTCTTGCATTTAGATGAAAAAGACTATATAATTGTTCTTATCACTTTTGTTTTTAATAATTGTATTACGTTGTTTTATCTTGTCATGAATATAGCCATTGTTGCTGACATGGCCTTAAATCATAAATAACAAAATACATAGTTGCATATTCTAATCAACAATTCATGCCGTTAATTTGTTTTTGTCTTTCTTTGCTTTATACACTTTTGTGCAAAATTAAGAGTTTGGAGAAAAATAAAGATTAAAAATCCTTTCATAATTAGCCAAAATTATTTTAGAAATAATTTTCTTTACACTCAGTATTTTTATTCATTTATTTTTTTTCTCTTATGTATGTACAGATATATTTTTTTATTCTGTTTATATATGCAAGTTGACTTGTACTGTATTTTTATTTGGTTTATCTTCTTATCTCATTGTATCTGTAGAATTATGGAGAAACGATTTCCTTCGGGATTAATAAAGACTTCACTTACTCTTAAAAGCTAACCCTAACCATTCCTTCATACTTCAGATTTCTCAACAGATTAGTGTAGTTGATCTTCTTAAAGTTTCCCCTGTTGTAAAGCTCATAATAACCTTACGGGTCAGAATGCAACAATAATTAAAAGTGCTCGAGTCAGTGGAGGTGCTGGGAACACAAGTTGTGTGATCCGCAAACATTGTGCCTTTCTGTTGCAGTTTTCTGGATGGACCAACAGTCTAGTAGACATTGTGATGGCGCACCATTTCAGCACGGTAGGCCTTAAATATGACACACACCTCCTCAAAAACCTTTCTATTAGAGTCTGTTCATGAGTTTTGTACCTCAGGACGAGCTGACGGAGAACCAGGAGATCATTCAAACATATCGACTGCACATCGCTCAGGACATCAATCAGGACAACCTGGCTCTCTTCTGCCAATCCTACAACAGGTGACATTATCAGTTTATGTACTGATCATTGTCATAACAGCTGATCTTGATAAAGTTTTCATTTGTTTTATCACAGTCGGCGAGATCTGGAGATCGAGAGGCCTGTCATGGGACTTAATGAAAATACGGTCAAAACGCTGAAGTAGGTTGTTTGGTTGTCTGTTTTTAGCTGGAAATCATTGTGCCTTCTCTTCCTTAGACCTTTATGTCTTTCTTCTCTTGATGTTTAGGTGTCCTACCTTGCTAATAGTTGGTGACACATCACCGGCGGTAGAGGCTGTGGTGAGTGACTAATCACGAACATTGTCACTGCATTCAGGGGCAATGGTAGAGAACACGGTGTGCTTTCTAAAAGGTCTATTATGCTCATCATCCAAGTAGATGCTGCACACCTGTGGTGGTTGAGGAGAGACCCCCCACATGATTGTAAAGCGCTTTGGGTGTATGGCAAACTATTTGGTTTACTGTAGAGTTGGTCATTTTATCTGTCTGGATTTTCCATTTTAATGAGAAATGGATGTAAATTAGCAGAAAAAATGACAAAACATGGATGAGTGGATGAAGTAAAAATTTCACGTAATGAGTATACAATGTTCATTGAGGATGTAGATGAAAAATAAATACTTTTCAGGAAAAGTGTATTCCTTTTCAAATTACAGACCAATGGCTCTTCTGCCACAGTTGTCAAAATGTTAGCGAAATTATTTGTTCGGAGGCATGACAAATTTACAGAAAAATATTTGTATATTAAAGGAATATCAATTTGGATTTAGGACTAACAGGTCGACTTCTATGGCAGTAGTGAAAATGGTTGAAGATATCTCAACTGCAGTAGAAAACAAAGAATAGTGGGGAGTATTTTCTAAAGAAAGCATTTGACACAATTGATTATGAATTATTAGTGAAGAAATTGTTAAAATATGGAATAAGAGGAAAAGCATTCGACTGCATAACAAGTTACCTGGAGGGATATATCAGTATGTACAAATTGATAATGACAAATCAGACTTATTGAAAGTTACATGTGGTGTTCCACAAGGTTCAGTTTTGGGCCCTAAATGATTTGTGTTGTATGTTAATGATATTGGTTGAAGTGTCCAATGAATTAAAAAAAATGTATTATTTTGAGATGACACCAAGTTATATTTATCAGGGTACAACTTGGATCAGCTTTTGAACACAGTGGAAAATGAATTGCTGAGTCTTAAAAAATGTGAAAATAAGAATCAATAATGAGGAAATAGAAATAGAAATTAGAGTGTTTGATATCACGTTTTTGGCTGTTCACAATGAAAGTCAGCCAGTACTGACTAAAAGGAATGCTTATGTTTATTAAAAT
>JAUMHG010000072.1:4356025-4370960 GCA_032359395.1 Enteromius anoplus | reverse complement strand
GGCGGAGTCAGCGGAGCTCGTGAAGATTTAAAGGGGAAGTACACAGAACAGAGTGATTTCTAAAGAGCTGTTTATGAGCGTTTTTACACTATCTTTGAGAAATTTTAAAACAAACTATATTACAAACTTTCCATTAAGACTCATATTAGCTTGTGGAAAATTGCCTTTGTATGACCCCTTTAACTGACTTATGTCTTATTTGACTAAGGATTGAAGCTCACCCAAAAATTCTCTAATTAATTACTCACCCTCATGTTTTTTTGGTGGCTTAGGACCAGCCAAAACCAGCATCCCGGCTTTAAAACATAACCAGCATATGCTGTTTTGTTTCACTGAGATCTCCATTTTCTTAATGCATGGTTTTTCTTGAAGCATCAGTGATTCATCGAAGCTTTTGTAATAGTTGCATAACACATTAGTTCCCCAGTTGTCCTCAGTGTGAATAGATATACCTCAAAACCATACAGTCACTAAAAGGCTTCAAATACACAGAAATGCAGTGGAACCTGAAGGATTTTTCTGAAGAACTGCAGACAGTTTAACTGTTCAGGACAAACAAGGGACTCAATTATCACTAAACAAAAAAACAGAGCTGTAGATCATTTCGGGTAACAACACAGTATTGAAAATCAAGGGGATGTAAACTTTTGAAAAGGTCATTTTTATAAATCAAACTATTACTTCCTCTTGTGGACTGCATGTAAACATCATATGAAATGTCTTATTCAGGTCATTTTGTATGGTCCCTTTTATGTTGTGATTTTTATTTTTAATATGCTATGACTGACCATTTATGATCAGATCATGATATGAATGGATGATAAGAATATTTCAGAGGAAGATCAAGTTATGTTCACAAAGATAAAATTCAAAAAGCCCTCATAAAGATCATGTCAGAAGCAAAGAACTAAAAATATGATGAGTCCTCAATCTTCTGTTTCTCTTTTTCATATGTGGAACAAATCAGCCGATTAAACTGCAAGCATCTGAAACGCACCCCCTCAAATATCATCTGTAAGTTTTGGTTCCTCTCCTTAGTTTCACAGACGCTTATCCTCTGCTTCGTAACATGAGCCGTGATGCGCACCGCCGCTAAGTGTTATCTGTTGTGGCTTCTGATAATATCAACACAACGAGTCATAACAGATGTTAATTACAGCAAACGTATCAAATTGAGGCACAAGGCCGTCTGTCGTTCTCAAGCGGTCACAGTTTCGAGCTTCGTGCGCTTGGGCAAGCCAAAGGAACGCTGTAGGTGAGTTATAGATGGACGAAGGAATGCCTCCCACTCACCCTTCAGATTAATAGCTTGCAGGCTGGCCAGACGAGAGCTGCGTGCTGGTTGACGTGAACGCATGAGTCATTCCTGTGACTCTTATATGAGTGGGCCTTTGAACCTATGGGTTCTGGGAGCAGGGGTCATGACCTACTGAGAGCTTTCAGTGTGACAGAGTCAGTCAGCTGAAACTACAGACGCTGTAACCCCTTCTGTAAACACACCGCAAGTCAGTTTAAAGTGGCTATTAGTGCGATTTAATTATAAAGAAAGTAATAATCATAGTTCACTTAAAAACACAACTCATTCTCGCACACTCGGTTATTGACTTTAGTAAAAAAACGAACAAAACAACAAGCAGTAATATTCTGAAATATATGCCGATTTTTCAGCATTATTACTATGAATATTATTTTTTTCCAGCATTATTTGATGAATTAAAAGTTTAAAACAACTGCATTTATTTGAAAAAGTAATATTTTTGTAACATTACACATTTTTATTGTCACTTTTGATAAATTTAATGCATCTTTGATGAAGAAAAGTATACATTTCTTTAAAAGAAATCTTACTGGCTTTTACTTTTGAAGGGTAGTATATAAAAATAGCATGTGAAAATGTTTTGTTTTTTTAATGCATTCAGCCTATCACCTCAGAAACAGAAATGTAGCTAATTTTTCATCTTTTTGATAAAACTTTCGATCATTTTGTCCAATCCAATAATTAGTCAAGGAAAAAATATGATATAGAACTGTGGCATCCATCAACATTTTATGGCTGGAAATGATATTGTACATTTATATATATATATATATATAGATATATAAATACACACATATTCACGCTGTTAAGGAAAATATGTTACATTTATATATAAAATATTTATTTATAATATAAATTATTTACACAAGTAGAAAAAATATTTCTTAAAATATATAATAATAAATATACACATACACATATTATGTAATCATAAAATTTTATTTTGAATCCTATTAACACAATATGTTTAATTGAATTTTATTTTGTAGCCCTACAACATTTTTCTATAAACTTCTTTCATATACAGATTGAACACTGTATTGAGTCATACTTTAAAAATATAAAACTATAGCAGCATCATGTTATTTCCAACAAACTGCCAATTGTGAGTTTCTTCTGCTATTAAGGAATCATCCAATAAAGGATGTAAAGGAGGTTTATGAAGCATTGCTCTTTTTGAATAATGCAAGATCAAGTTGACTGGACTTGTTTAAATGAAATCTCAATTTTGCTGACTTCACCTTTTTATTGCAGATTCTTGAAGGCTTGCACAAGAAAGATACAAGACAAACTGAAAAGGTGAGGGCTTCAACCTGCTGGACTTTCTACCTTCCATCTTGGCTTTTGTCTCTCAGTTTACTTTAGATGAATGCTGATAAGAGAAGAATAGATTCAAGCGTAGACTTGCTGCCAGTGTGACCTATCAGCCACAGCGTAAAATGACTTTTTACTGATTTGTCAGGCAAGCCTGGACATGTCAATGAACGAGTAATGTGTGTAAAGCTACCCGAGAAGTGTACGGTCACCAGTTCTTATCTCCTGAACACACGTAGGAGCAAACACACTACATTATTGAAGGATTTGCTCACTGCATCACATTCGCTCATCTGCAAATCAATAAGCATTATTATTAAATGCAATCTTGTCTATATGGCTGAGATTCTAAAGGCAGGACTATAAGTCTAAATGGCATCACATTTGCAAAAAGGTGTTGCAGTTCCTAAAAATACAATACTTTAGCTTGAGTGCAATGCAAATGACAGCAGAGCCTACAACAAAGATTCATTTTAATGACCAAAAAAAGCAGTTAATTGCATTAATGGGCAAGTTCCTCATACATAAAGCAAACGAACTTGCTTCAAAACCAATGTATTATCGAGTTTTTTATAACTTTACAAGTAAAGGTTTTATTATTATCAAACTTATCAATGCATATTGATATTGACAGATAAGTGGCACTACCACTTTTTGTTCTTCATTCTTTGTTGTTTGCTTAATTAAAACCATTGTAGGCCACAAATCGAACATTTGATATTAATATGCATATAATAATTGTACGTATGTACAGTAATATCTTCCTCGACCATAAAACCTTTAGATACTTGCCAAGTACATATAAACACACTTAAAAAGACGGCAATATGACAGATGTAAAGCAGGAAAAGAGTGCCGCCGGTGAATAAAAAGAGTTATGGAGCGGTCATAAAATACGACAGGTAGAGCTTGTGTTGGATTTATCTGACAAACTTCAGTTTTTCTCACTGTAACACTGCAGTGAGGCGACAAGCCATTTGCCTGCGCATCTGAGAGTTTTGCATAAATTTACAAACCCTTAGGGAGGATGAGATCCAGGTATCATTTAATATTTAAATCTAGGCCACATTGATGATGTAGCCCCACCTGTAGCATCACAGTTATCGCAGCAATACTTTCTATTGACAGAACAATAAATGGCACAATAAATGATTTTGAAATTTCAATAAAGGAAGCAAGTATCATTTTTGGTTTCAAAGCACTTCTATTCTGGTTTAATATGCAGTTAGGTTAGGTTATCAAAATTGTTCTGTTTGTTTAACTATCTTGACCAGCTTGACACAGCAACAGCTCAACCAATGGCATCAGTTTGGGGCGGGGCTATCTGTTTAGCTAACCAATGGCAGACAAGAAGAGTGTTCAGAAAAAACTATATGAACTTGTACTGAGTGCTAAGTCATAAATTCAACGAGCATTATAAAAGACTTATTGTAAACATTAAGTCGACGCAATTTGCCTAAACTTGCTATATTAGCATATTTAGTTCCTCACACACAAATACTTTGCATCCCACACACCCACATCAAAATTGACCTATTTATCAATGCTCAAGATGGTTTGTGCACATACATGTCTTTCGGCCTTAAGCGTCAGTCCCCTTTAACAATCGACCTGGTCTGGATCTTGAAATGTGTCCTTGAATGGCATAGTTGACTCAAAAATGCTCTTTGACTTTCTTGTGAACGCAAAATTTTGAGTTATAGGATGTATTTGGGATTTAAGAAAGAAATACAAAACGATGGGAATGAAAGAATGAGCATGATAAACAGATATACAGTGAAAATGACCGAAAACACTACATTTGATCAGACGTTCCTCATAAACACTCCAGAAATGAAGATTGCATAAACACTGACTGAACACCGCCCAAGCGGCCCCATCTGTCTCCTCTATGCCATCCTGTGCCATTGCATGACTATCAGCCTCTGGTATGCTGAGGGTCATGTTAGCGCTGAAAAAGCCACTGGCTGCAAGACACTCAATGTAATGTCTGTGCAAAGAATGATTTGAGAAGTTAAGGACGCTCACCATAAAGGCTTGTAAGCAATTGAATGCAAGCGAGCGGAACGACTCGACGAGCGGAGTTTAACCAACAGATTAAAACATGTCTGATCAAGCAACACTTTGTTCCACTTTTAAACAGACCGAGCCATTTAACCTACAAAGTCACCTGACAATCAAATCAATAGGGGTACAAGTGAGATGTGTGTCTTATGTAAGGAAAGTCTTTAATGCTTCCCTCAGGCCTGGTTTGCATGCATTCAACACAGCTTAAATGTACTCTACAGCATGTGAATGACTTTAACAATCTTTACCGCCTTTCAAAAGTTTAGACACACCTACTCATTAATGCATTAGTGCCGGCCTACTTTTTCAGTGTTGCAAGCAATAAAATAAAGGTAAAATACAACATTTTTTAAATTTCAACTGACAAAAAAATGCATTTGAAAAAAAAAGACAAGGGTACAAGACTGTACTTGATGGCTTTAGTGAGGGAAAGATCTACAATCCCCTTCAGTTTTGCAAATAAGAATCAATTTTAAAAAGATGGAGAAATAAAACTATTCTTTTAAAGATGTTGATTATACCTATATAAAGCATATTTTTACTATTTTTACTCATTTTTAAGCGTACTGGAGGCATAGCTTTTCCCTGCAAAGCTTTTTAGGCAGAACCATCAAGACTCTCTGATTGGTGGAATTTCTGCACAGCATCATGGGTAATGTAGTTTTTCATCACAAGATCAGCTGTTAAACCCAAATCATGCACATAAATGGGTTCATCAAAAGCATGTCCCATCAATTAAAAACTGGAAGCTTCCATGTAGGTCTGTCTCATAAGCTTTATGAGTTATTGCTAAAAATGTATTTCCCTATGGATAAGATTAAATAGTCTTACTTCCGGTATCCAACTGCTGCAACTGTCCACTTTTTGAAACAACAGAAAACTACTAAAACTACTTTTTTGACTAATGGTGTATTTGCATACAACCCACACTGAATGCTATATACGTACATAGTTCTCTCTGTCTCTCTGACGGGACGCGTTCAGAGACATCTATCAGAACTGACCTGTCATGTGGGACGGGGATGATGGAGGACGTGAGTGGGTGCGGTGTCTCTGGAGATGGCAGGCGACATCCTGGCTCCCCAGGCCCTCTCACTGGGCTCCAAACCTCTATGTGGGTTTGGTCTTGTAGCCTGAAGCCATTCAGGACCAGGCGATGAGCAGGACAGCCATGTTTAATGACCCCACCTGAGCTCTGTTCGTCCTCCTCTCTGCCACACGCAAACTGAGAACAAAATGTTTACCAGTTATGACAAGTGTTCAAAGATAAAAAGAAAAATTTCTTTTTACTTTTTTCTATGATAGCATGTAATATGATGGGTATTTCTTGACAAGCAAAATTTTCTCTCCACGTTGACCCCTTAAAACAGAAAGGTGGAATGAGACATGTTGAAGGGCCTTGTCACCTCTTTAAAAAGTCAAATGTGAATCATGATTGCTGGTCAGTAAGAGGTGGCATTAGAGACATTCTCTTTCTGGAGATCAAGATGAGCGATCAATAATTTTGATCAATTTTCCTGGAAAGGAAAGACTGTGCATTTTAAATGCACTTAAGAGAGTGGATCTTAAGCCAGGGTTATTGACGTTAAGTGAAACTAAAGCCATAAAAAAAAAAAAACATTTCTGTTGTTTGATATGAAATAAAAAAGACAAAAAATAATATTTAAACGTATTAATTTATTTCCACTAGTTGCCAAGAAGCTGTTTTTTATATGGTTTACTTTAACTTAAAATAACAAAAAAAAAAAAAAAAAGAAACTAAAACTATAAATAGTAAAATCAAACTATACAGAAAGTAAAAAACTTATTAGATGACAAAAACACACAACAAAATGACTAAAACTGAACTAAAATTAAAGTAAAAATGGATGATCTATGGCAGGGAGTCTTGACAACCTTCAAGATGAAGATTGATAGATTTATTTATTTATTTATTTAATGGAATCCATTACATTTTTATTAATATATCAACATAATCTAGCTATTTCCAACTGAAATGAAAAAAAAAACCATAAAATAAATATGTAAACTCAAATCATATTTCATCCTTAAATAAATAATTTTGAGACCTTTGGAATCACAAAATGAATTGTGATAAATTCAATACATCATTATTCCTATTTTCTGGTTAAGCCACTGTTAAGTACAAAAACTTATTTAGGTTCAAAGCTAACAGTAATGGACTAAAGGCAACACAACTTTAAAGCTGATTGTTTTTTATCAAAAAACTATGGGTGAAGATTAAATTTGACTTTTATTTTTCAATTAATGAAGCATCCTTCAGTTTTTACTACAACTCTACAAGTAGCCTCCCCATTTCTGATGTTCTATATTAAATAATGGGTTATTGCTTAATTTAACTGCATACCTCTAATACCAAGCACTTGCATAAAAGCAAAACACCAGAAATAAAAACACAAACATATGTTATAGCCTACTTCCTGATAGCTTAAATGGGATTCAACAAACTGCACTCACGCCCCTAAAACATAGCAATCATGCACGAGTTGCTTTACAGACAGTGATGCATTGCCTTCACTGCACAGCTCGTATCGGTCAAGTGCACGTTCACAACAGACCGGATAAATTATTCTGCGACGCGTCATCGTAGAAGGGGGCGTGTCGCGCGCTCATGCAGGCTACACAGACAAATTAAATGCACTTCTGAAGTGAACGCTCGTGCTTTAGAAAGAACTGAACGGCGCATATGCTTAACTTCATACATAAACGATGCATAAACCTACTGTTAACATGATAAAATAACTTGTTTTTTAAACCACAACTTTAGTTGCACATGGAAACACTCGTTTTTAATCAGTAAATATCCTCAAAGCCTTTCACTCGCCGCTGAGATGACAAACTAAGCGGTGTTCCTGTGAAAATAAACCCTTCCACCGGCTTCGGCTCGCTTTAGATATATTATGGGGGAGGGGTGAATCGGTTAAATGTACCAACCCCTGTTTTTTTCGTTTAAACTTTGAACATGCAAGTTAAGTCGCCATTTTAAACTACGTAACGTGCAACACAGTTGCCGCCTCGCTAATGTTACACCAACGCAGGCAACGATTAAATGAGATTGCATTCACTACACAAACTATTTCTCCATGCAATTTGAGTTTTTATCGAAAAGCAGAGCTGCCATCGTATAACTGCACAGTAACTGTCGATCTAACTTGTCTTTAAAACGCAGTGAAGTGTTTAAAAATCCCCCCAAAAGAGGGAGCTTATGCGAAACTTAAATTATTATGCATCACTTACTTTCTTATGAATGTAGTGCCTCTCTCTCGTTGAGGTATAATAATGTCCATTTGGAGAGATTTCCTTGCTAAAGTTGTTTAAAGCACCTTCATGCAGAGCGTTTATTTTAAACGCTTTTCCAGTGACAGGCTCGCCCCCCTCGTGCGTGCTGTCGCCGGCTCGAGGCTGATCGAGGAGCCGCTTGGAAGTCATTCTCAACCTGGAGCAAATGTAACTAAAGCAAAATCACCAATTTTCGGTCGATTTTAGTGCTGAGCGGGATAAGATGCATTTAACAGTATTGTGTGGACTACGACTCCCTGCCGAGAGTGTATTTCACTACGGACCCTAAAAGCAGCCGGTAAAAGGGGATAAAAATGATTGTTTTGCTTTTCTCTCTCGCCGAGCCTGACGCCACGCCCACTCTATCCTGCGCGTGCAGCCAGGCGAAATTCGCTCGCCCCGCCCCTCATTGATTCTGATTGGCTCTCGGCGTACATAAACATTCCATTTAGGCACGCGGCCATCGCAGATCTGCAGCTGATTGGCCGCTCGAATGTTTTTTTTTCTTGCGTTTAGGAGGTGTGTCTCCATGGTTTGCCGGCCGGTACAGACAGAGAGAGGAAGAGAAAAAAACGCCAGTAAAAATTGACGCACTTTCTAAAACATAAATGTTTCTTAGCTTGAACGGCGAAACAAATCATGAAATTACTCGCTCGTCGAACGCATAACAACACAAACATGAGTGAGAAATACTTTTAATGAGTGTTTAGGCGAGCCTAGCTTGTTGGGGGGGGGGAAAACAACTCAAACCAGCCTAAACTAGTTTGCTGGTTTTAGTCAGTAGCCTGTCAGTCCGATCAGGCTGTTTTAAGGGGGTTTCCGACAGTCTGAATGGGAAGTCAGCCGAGCAACAGCTGTCCAGACTGGGAGACCATACGAAACCAGCAAAGTCGAGTAGTTCTGTTGTTGTTTTCAGCTGTTATAAGCATAGTTTTCTAAGCCCCCTCCATGCAGTTTTCACATAGATCTTTAAAACGTCAAGTAAAGACACGTTTTGTGGACCACCTAGACATGTATGTAATTGTGCAATAAAATGAATTTAGGCTAACTCTAATTTTTAAAGGCTTAATTATGTATTCTCCTACCTTATAAACTGCTCACTATTGAACCCTCTTTCCGTAATAGAAAAATAAAACAGGTAACTGCAACTAAATCTCGTTGTTCTCCCCACAATTCTCTTTCACAATTCATAACACTAGTTATTCTGACTTTATTCTACAACAGTTTTTCTCAGTATTATCGATTAAGTTTTTTCCTCCCACAGAATAGAAATGAAATCAATAAAATGGTAAGTTTTTATTGCACATTTCCTTTTGAATTGCGAGATAAAAAAGACACTTTAAATTTTTATTCCATGGGATGTTATTCCAAGGGCATCAACAAAAGCCTTTTAAAAATCTAATTGTTCAATACCTATGATATATTGCAGCAGAATAATCAATGTACAACCAGTCATAAGGTGCAACTTTATTAAAAAAGTAAAAACAAATATTTATATGAATGATTTTGTTTTATAGAAAACATTACAATCTTTTTTTTTTTTTTGCACAGAATATTACTAAACAGATTTTTTTATACACCATACTCTGTGTTACATTTTGGGTGGACCACACATAAACTCAGTTAAGCCAAGGACATATGCTGGGGAAGCAGTGTTACTATGTACACACTTCACAACATACAACCTAAACAGCAGAAGCAGAAACCTTTCATTGCTTTTTAAAACACCAATACCAGAGCTTTTAATAATATAGTTATGTTGCATTGCAGTACGCTCTATATACATGCGGTTTGGTTTGTTTTGTTATGGTAGAAATATCCATTTCTGTTAAACCACATATGGTTGAGTGGACAAGAAGCATTACGTCAGTCGATACGTCTGTTGAATGCAAGCAGATGGATTTTTAATAGATATTTTATTTACATACTTGCCAATAAATATCATACTTTGGGCATGTCATTTCTCGGCCTCTTTTAAGAGCAAAAAAACAATTTAACCTTGTGCAACCTGTACAAATCTCACCCTGAAAGATCTCGTTTTCATCAAAAACAACGCACGGCCAGACGATCGGTTCTCCCAGCCTCTCTCAGAAGTGACAACATCAAAAGCACCGATCCACCTCACAATACAAAGTGAGCCCTGTGCTAGAAGGACAGATTCAGGATTGGGAGGAACCGCCGAACAAGTGGAGCACACTTCTTCCCTCAAATCTCAAAAACAGCAGGGAGGGCCTAGAGCTGCATTGAGACCAGATCCCCGCCACAAGTCCTGGACCAGATATGTGCTTTGTGCTCCCTGAGAAGATCCATAACCTCTCAGAAGCAGTTGCCTGTGGCGTCTCCACTTCCCATTTAGTGATTGGTATTCCGTTTTTTGGCACAATGTCTTATAGTGAGAGGCACGGGAATGAATCATACATTATATCTGATGCACCAGAGAGGAGAAAGAAAAAAAAAACAAGAGCTTTTGTTTCCAGAAGCATGCATTGCGAGCAAGGAAATAGTTGCAGCCTTTACTTGAACAGAACAGTGGAACACGTGAATGGCAGTGATAGTAGCTTTCTCAACACGTTGCTACAAGTGGAAACCAGTTAACCAATACAATTTTATAAGAAAATAGAGTGCCATAAAAATCTTTCATCTTAGTTAATATTAAAACTGACATGACAAACCCAACGTTTCTCACCAGAGGATGCATGTGACATGGATGAGGACAGTATATTAGTTATTTATCCTTATTGAACTCTATCTATCCATCCCTGAGCTGATAATTTGGCCCTCTCGAATCCCAAAATCCCTTTCTTTCGGGCCTTTCCTGTAGCCCTCCAACAGACTTAAGTGATATGAATAGGCATGGTATGGTAAAATCACAGACCATGCATTGATTGGAGATGTTTCATTTCATGCCGATGGCCCTCGGAAGTCTTTGGGGATCATCTCGAATGGCTTCCCCTCGCAGAGGTTGCTCCATTGTGCTATTATTTTCCCCCGATCCTAATCCAAGCTCTTGTAATGCATGTGGGAAAGGCATTGTTTACAATAGGATCAAGTCGCACAGACAGCCCAGAATATGAGACGTCCTTCCAAAAGACATTTACTAGCAACCATAAGCCTTGTGGTGTGTTTTCCTTGGACACTGAAATGCTGCTGACGGCTAAGCCAGCCGGAGGCCCAGCGAGCCGGGGAGCAGTGCTGGCACACACTGACCTGAGAACAGTGGATCGAGAGTGGAAGCCTTTATTGCAGTCTGTACATGCACCGCAACATTCCAGCACACTGACGCTGCAAGCCTCATAAACTCTCATGCTAACAAATGCCATTGAAAATGACATGTTAACTAGCAAGACTGAGGCATCCCGAAAAATTCCTGTTTCGCTTTTTTCCTACTTTCCGTTCTGTTAATATTGCAAAAATGTCAAATCTTGTGAGAAACGAGTTGCATATCACTAAAACTACCTGACACATCCAAAGATTGGGCAGAAGTAGCATGCTATAGACGAAGTAACCAAAAATCAAAAGAAAAAAATCTAATGCACTTACACAGCAATAAGGTGACTTTTGAGAAGGCCCACATGGAATCTGCATCCACAACAATTTTTATTTTTGGTTATTATTTAAATAGAGAGATACTCACCCTACAGTTCAAATGTTTGGGGTCTTTTTTTCTTTTTCTTTTTTTTTTTTAACGAAAATTATTTATTTTATTCAGCTGATAAACTGTTACAGAAAATTCCTGTTTTAAATAAACGTTCTTAAATTCACAAGAATCTTTTCAAAATGTGAAATAAAATAAAAAATGCTATTTTCAGCATTGAAAATAATAAGAACAAACGTTTATTGAAAATTCAGCTTTTTCTAAACAGGAATAAATTATATTTGAAAATATATTTAAGGGGTAGTGATCATTTTCTGTAGCGTCTGCTGTTACTAGGCAACCATGAAAGCGCTGTCAGTTACAGAATTATTTCTGCTTTGGATTTTAAACTACGCGGCTCCATTGATAATAAAGAGCTTCCACGCACAAACCGCGCTGCATGTGAACGGCCCCTAAGCCTTTGTTGACACATAAACACCACGAAATTACCACGCGGATTGTCCCGCAGGAAGAAACAACGCCCTGGATGTCAGTGGATGGCGCGCACGGTCTACGAACACGGGACGCTCAGCTTTCACGATTTGAAATGGCTCAAATCCACTTTATATTAAGTTTTAATAAATCAGTAAATACCATCCAAGACTGACTTTTCCAAGACCCCCCCTCCTCAAAAATAATTTCTCATCTGATCTACACGATTCACGTGGGTCACCTGTTTGGGCTTCAAAAGAGCGAATTTCGCCAAAAGGTGAGGGATTTTCATGCCTGATATTAAAATAGCAATTAGTCATTGTAAACAGTAATAATATTCAACAATATTGCTGTTTTGACTGTATGTTTGATTAAATAAATGACCCCTACTTGACATTTGAGCTTTAGTGCATTATCTAATGCATTTGGATATCCAGGTAGCTTCATTAACCCCATTTTCTTCTCCAAGATCAGTCAAAAAAAAAATTCAGCAGATTCCACTTGGGCCTAACTGCAAGTTACATGCATGCTGAAAAATGACCAGACATACTGTATGTACACCACCTAAACTGTCACGCCGCATACATTATGTTTAAGGTGGAAAACAAGAGAAGCTAACTCTGTATTCTGTTTTTTCAGCTGAACTAACACTGTGGTGGTGGCTGGCCGACTCAAGCTGAGAGAACCAGTCAGGTGTGTTTTCAGAGCGGGAGGGGAGGGGGGGGTTAATCTGTCGTCTCATCATATGATCCCTGTCTTAATGTGCAGGTAGGGCTCACACGGCAGTGGGACTGACCAAAAGTGTGTATATTGTCATTTTACACAACCCGTCAAAAGCTTTGAACAATTAAGATGTTCCTGAAAGAAGTTTCTTAACTTCACCCAGGCTTTATTTCTGATCAATAATACAGGAATATCAGTACAAAAATATTATCACAATTTTAAATGTTTCCTATTTCAATATATCATAAAATGTCATTTATTTCTCTTATGCAAAGCTGAATTTTCAGCATCAGTAACTACTTCTGAAGGACTGGAGTAGGCCTAATAATGCTGAAAATTCAGCTTTGCATCACAGGAATAAATGACTTATTACAATATATACATACAGCAAACAGTTATTTCAAATTGTAATAATATTAAACAGTTTTACTGAATTTATTGTGTTTTTGGTCAAATAATTGCAGTATGAGACTTCTTACAAAAACATTAAAACTCTTAATCACTCCAAACATTTGGCTGGCAGTGTATATAATCAGATGCAAACTCCGCTGTGCTACAGTGGTTCTTAAAGTCATATTGATTTTAACCCTGCAGTAAACTATCATTAGCAACTGTAGCACGGTGGAAAAACCAGTTTAGATCCCTGGATTTGGTGAGCATGCCAGTCAGCTAAAAACAACCCGGCTGCAAACCTGGTTCAGCCAATTGAGTGTTGTTTTGTCTGCAGCTGATTGTGCGCTCCTATGGTAAGAATAAATATACATTGGTTGTGTGGTTATGCAGGTTGGCGTGTGTTTGGCAGCTGTAGGCTGTGTATCTTCTCATTTGTCAGAGGGCTGCAGTTTTTTTTTTTTTTCCCCTCTGTAGGTGTTTAATTTGACGGTTTAAGTCAAGCTTTTTTATAGCCCCGTAACGTACATTTCCATGCCATCGTTAAAGGTAAAGATAGTGGTGGTGCTCGCTGCGTTTGCTCCCTGCTTCACATCGCCGATAGTCTCATAAAAGTTCTCGCAGGTCATGGCTCTGCCCGGAGCCTGTGCGGGTTTCTTTTTCGGCTTCAGCGTGTTGCTGGCCAGCTTCTCTCGTTTCCTGTGGGAATCGATTGTGGCGTAGGCCGGGTCTGATTCTTGCGCCAGGGCCCGGGGCCATGTCTTCTCGCCCACAGGCTCATAGCAGGGCTCCTCCTGGGGGCCGCTCCTCCCCCACGGTTCTTCCCCTGCAGCACCGGCGGAAGGCCAGCCCACACCGCCCCGGTCCACCGCTTGGGACGCAGCAGAGACTGTCGGCCTGCTATCCTCCTGGCTTTGGCCCTGCTGGTGTTTCCTCTTCAGGGTCTTACAAACGGTAGAGTACATGTCAGAGATCTGAGGACAGACAGAGAGAACCGCAGAATGAGAAACACTTAAGAGCCTGCCAGATATCAGCTATGCCAAAGAGGATTTCGTAATAATAACTGTCCTGGGGCGCATTCTCAAGTTACAGTTATAGTGCAGAAGAAGTTACAAAAAACTGCTTTTAGAAATTGCAACGTTCATTTCCACCAGCAAATATTATCTACAACTTGCCTGTCAAGGTAACATGGTAGTTGCTAGGCTGATCGCTGCTGAAAAAACAGCTACCTGGGAGACCAGCCTGGTCTTTAGAGGGGTTTTGGCCACTTTTTCAGCCTGCCAGGCTGGTCTTAGCTTGTCAGGCTGGGAGATCAGCTGGAACAACCAGCTTAAATCAGCCTGACCAGCCTAGTCAGGCTGGGAGACCAGCTAAAACCAGCTACTTCCAGCCTAAACCAGCTAAGACCAGTCAACCAGCCTAGGCTACTTTTAGCTGTCTTCTTTTTCAGCAGGCATATGAGTGCTTGGTTGCTCTTGGTGCCTGCTAGGATGTTATGGATGGTTGCTAGGTTGTTTTAGGTAGTTGCTAGGCTGTTATGAGTGCTTGGTTGCTCTTGGTGGTTGCTAGGATGTTCTTGATGGTTGCTAGGTTGTTTTAGGTAGTTGCTAGGCTGTTATGAGTGCTTGGTTGTTCTTGGTGGTTGATAGGATGTTTTGGATGGTTGCTAGGTTGTTTTATGTAGTTGCTAGGCTGTTATGAGTGCTTGGTTGCTCTTGGTGGTTGCTAGGATGTTCTTGATGGTTGCTAGGTTGTTT
>JAUMHG010000072.1:4343472-4355925 GCA_032359395.1 Enteromius anoplus | reverse complement strand
GATGGTTGCTAGGTTGTTTTATGTAGTTGCTAGGCTGTTATGAGTGCTTGGTTGCTCTTGGTGGTTGCTAGGATGTTTTGGATGGTTGCTAGGTTGTTTTAGGTAGTTGCTAGGCTGTTATGAGTGCTTGGTTGCTCTTGGTGGTTGCTGGGATGTTATGGATGGTTGCTAGGTTATTTTGAGTAGTTGCTAGACTGTTATGAGTGCTTGGTTGCTCTTGGTGGTGTTTACTGGATGGTTGCTAGGCTATTATTAGTGGCTACATGCTTGCTAGGTTGTTTTTGGTGGTTCCAAGTTTATTCTAGATGAGTATGTTGTTTTGAAAGGTTGCTAAGGTGTTCTGTGGTTGCTAGGGTATTCTAGGTGTTGGTGCTGACTTATTACTAGGGTGTAGTAAGTGGTTACTATGTTATTATGAATGGTTTTTAGACTGTTCTTGGTGGTTGTAAGGGTATTCTGGGTCAGTCCTAGGGGATTCTAAGTGGTTGCCAGGCTGTTTTGGGTGGTTAGTAAGTTGTGCTTGGGGGTTGCTTTGGTGTTTGTGATTGTTAAGCTATTATGGGTGGTTGTTAAGTTGGTTATGTGTGCTAGATTCTACTAAGGGATAGCTAAGATGTAATTGGTGGTCGGTATGATGTTTTGGGTCATTGGTGTTCTAAGTGTTTGCTAAGGTGTTGTAAGTGGTTGCTACAGTGTTCTGTGTGGCCACTAGTTGGTTGCTTACTTGCCTCATCTTTTTGAAATTTACTGCATCAAGTTATTTGTTTTGTTTTAATATCTTTTAATAAGGTGAATGTCTAAGGAATATCTCTTTTCAACAAGACAATAATCTGAAGTATCATTCACAAAACATCAAAAATAAATAATCAGATTCAGTGGTTTGATCAAAAGTAATAGTGGCAACTGGTTTAAAAAGGCAACAGGACAGATAAGAGTTAACACAACAAAACCTCTAATATGCCTGAAGTTGTAGTATATGCACTACACTGATGCAGTGTTTGACTCGTGTGTCATAGTGTGTGTGTGGTAACAGGACTCTGCTTGCACACAGCAGAAACATGACCCACTTTAGCTGTGATCGACAGAGCCAGTGTAAACGCTCTTATCTGTTACCTAACCTGCAGATAAGCCTGTTAAACTTTCACCACAGCAGCCCACAGAGACACCATTAACCCCGCTAACCAGACAGGAGCTATTAGGGTAGGAAGATTTCCCACAGTCCTTCTCTAATGTCCATGCATGGTCTATTACGATTATGTGATACATGAAAAATCTAACAAACACTATTTGTGTGAGTGATATTTAGCATCTATGATAATATTGTAATTGTTTTAACAATGTGTGAACACAAAAAATATTCCCATATATGTTTTTTTAATAAGATATGATGTTTACAAAATATCAGCATTCAAGCATGATTTCACATGTGATTGATTCTATGCAACAGTTCAACAAACAACCACTGAAAAATAGTTATAGTTATAATAAATAGTTAAAGGTGGAGTACAGCATTCGTGCATCTAAAAGCAACACTGTTGTTTTTTGATTATTTGATTAAATGATTAATTCATCTGCTTTGGTTCTAAATGAAACAGCCATTTTGAACGAATTATTTGAATAAATGAGTCAGTGAATCAATCATTAAAAGTGCTGTGTCTGAAATTGAAAACTTGCCTGCTATATTGCATGTAAAAAATGGTTTGCCAAAAGAATTCACAGTATTCATAAAACAGTAGGCAAAAAGTAGCCAGATGATCTAGGCTACTACCGCATTTAGTGGGCACTATTATCCCATGAGGTCACGGGAGAGAGTTTATGAATGGCAGTGAAGTGACGCAACTGATGCTGTAGGTCACATGACCATATTAACACTGCAGATATAATATGTCTGAGTTTCGCTATACTACCCATAGTTAAATTATATAAAACATACCCAAATAACAGTCACAAAGTATGTTCAAATTCAAATGTGGTGGTATTAGCGTCATATTTATTTATTCATGACAGGCTTAAACCAAATCAAAAGATGTGTGTGTGTGCGTATGTGTGTGTTGGTGTGTGCGTTCACCTCACATGCCCTCTCTGTGGTAGATGACATTTAGCACTCCCAGCTCAATGGCATGTGTAAAATCCTAGGCAAGAATTCAACTCGTCCCTCCAGCTCACATAGTGACCTTAACGGTATTCATGTGTACAGGCAGAGGAGATGTCATGGCATGAATCGAGCTGCGGATACGATAGCGTTTGTCATGTTAACACCTCTAACTGGTCTGGAAAACAACGCTGCAACTTTCGGTATTTTAGCCTGTACTGTAATCTGCAGGCCACGGCACGACGCATAGCATGCATCTAAACACAGGCATGACCGAACCAGCCGATTTTAAGAAAACCGCTGAGTTTCATGTTGTTTGAAACTCCCAAATGTGCTTGTGCGTGTGTCTGTGTGCGCCCCTCTGATCTCTTCTCCTCCTCTTCCGTGTCGAGCATTGTTTACAGTGCTGTGCAGCGCTTTGCAGAGCGAAAGGAAATCACAATGATGGGGGTTTCAAAACTCTCTGCAGCTGTTGAGAAAGCCTTGAGAGGTTTTTTTTCTCCTTCCTCTCGCTCTCTCACTGCTTTTGTTTCCCCTTCATAATGCTCTCTCTTTCTCATTCCCTTGCAATATCCCTCTAAACACACACACACATTTTTTTTTTCTTATTTCTCTTCTTTCAAATGCAGTTTCTGAGGCAATTCAATCTTACATGACTTGCAGCATGTGTGCATAAACAGGTGTCACAAAGAAGTGGGAAGTGAACTGTTTGGAGATTTCTAATTATGGTTATAATAGGTAATTACAACTGATAAATAGAAAACAATTCCAACTGTAAATTAATATGAGTAATATAAATAAAAATTGCATGCCGTTTTCATGAGCTCACAGTGAAACCACAGGGAATACTTTTAAAAATTAAATGTCACAATGCACAACCCTTGAATTAAACTGCAAAAATTGTGGTTTTTAATTTTTTTAATTTTTTTTTTATTTAAGTCCAGTGATTTATCACAGAATAATGTGTTTAGTGAAGTGGAGCAGAGGGCCATGTGGTATCACACCCACACACCTCATGACATGGCACTGGGTGTGTCCGTACAAGAGAAGGAATGAGCAGAGACGGAGCGTGGAGAAGTGTACTCAGCTCACCAACACTTCCATCTGAGCCAAAGTCATTCAGCTTACTGTTACACTGCTATCCAACAAAATAAGTGTAGAATGTTATTTTCAAAGTACTTCAATGTCACCCGAGCTGCAAATTTTAAAATCAGAGACCGTTATTGTTATTTTAGTATCAATTGTTTTTTGAAACAAACACCATGTGTGTAGATTATTTAGCAAATGCATTTAAATCAGCGTATTTTAAAGATGCATTTATTCACATTTTTTAGAATCTGTTCATGATAAAAAAAAAAATATATATTTAGTCAAATATATTTAAATATTGTTAAATATGGCTAGCTATGGAACAAACAGTAATACATTTATTAAACATGGAAACAAAGTTAAAACTATGTAATCTGTATTAATTTATTAAGCATTTCAAATACAGACAGTAAATTTAACGCCTAAACATTTATGAGTATACCTTGAATTGCTTTTACTTAGTCTCCACGTCTTCCTTGTTGTAACAACTAGGTTTAGTGAGCTTTATATTTAAAACAACAAAAGGAGACAGTGAAAATGGTGCATATAACTTCCTGTTAGAATCTATTTCTATTCTTCAAACATAATCTACACTACACATCTCTGCTCTAAATGCTTTTATCTGGACCAAAGTTGTAAGTATTGATTGGCCACAGGAAGTTGATTAAACACAAGTTGACCCATAGGGCCTGTTGGTCCTGACCTCTCCCCACTTCTCATATTCCTTCCTTCCCTCCTTCCCTCACACCAACCCTGAACTGACTGTCAGCAAACACAGTCTACAGACCTTTGACCTGCCTGTTAGTCAAGCCATTCCAAGCCCGCATAGAGAGAAAGACAGAGAGAGAGCAGGAAGAGAGACGAGAGGGGGAGGGAGAAAAGTAGGCTCGAACTTTCTCTCTCACTTTCAAGCCACAATTTATCAGACTGCAGCCATCATTCCTCTCACTTCTGTACCAGAAAACACTTTTATTGACGCACAAGGGACAGACTAAAGGGATCCAAAATGTATGCATGCGGTCCAGACATTTGGAGGTCAAAGGTCAAAGTCTGAAAACTGATCCCTTCATGTAAACATGTTCAAATATCACGACCCTGTCTGCAGCGCTGGGATAGCGAGGGAGACATTACCTCCACGGCGGTGGGATGGCCGTGTCCATTCTCCAGCTGAGGAACCCCTGGCATGACCATCTCATCCTCTTCTGGTGGTTTCCAGATGTACTGCTCTCCGTTGCCCATGAAGACTGCCTCCTGTTGGACACACGAGGAACATGCAGGCTGGTCAGATCTTAGTCTAATGCAGACTAAAAGCTAGAAGCAACAACACCCGTTTTGTGAACGAATCAGTTGCAGACCAAACTGCTGATAAAACATCAACTCCAGTCCATCGGTTAACATCTTGTGAAGCGAAAAGCTGTGTGTTTGTAGTTAACTAATTCAGAAAGGAAGTGTTATTAGGAATAGTGGTATTTTGTATTTTGTTCATGATCCTAAATGATGGATTTGTTTATTACGAAGAAGCTAAATTCAACTAAAATAGTAAAATAAAAAAATAAAAATGATCTAAAAATGAAATAAATCAGTTCTACAAATATGAAATAAAAGCTAAATTTGATACATACAATCATACAATACAATATATCACACAATCCTTATCAATTGTGGCATTAAAACACATTTTAAGCTATATTAGGTTTGTGCACAAGTACCACTCCAAATATTATATTTTTATATCAGTAAGTATTGAGAGATTTGTCAGTAAATATGATCATAGATTTCAACTATGCATGGTTTTTATTCAAGGGGAATAAAAACCTCAATTTCGGTCTGTTTGTCACTGAAAGCTGTTATATGATCTCAGAGCACTAGTTTTTTTTGTTTTGTTTTTTGTTGAAAAAAATCAAAGATTTAGATGAACAACTTTTATGATTTATTTAATTTTTTTGTCATTTTGGAGCTCACCAGCACCAGTCCTCATTCACTTTCATTCTAAAATAAAACAATGGCCATTGCATTCTTCCACAATTCACCGTTTGTGTCCCACAGAACCACCAAAGAAAGTCATGCTGGTCTGGAACGACCAAAGACTTATTGGTGTTTGTTTCTACAATGGAAATGTTTTGTGAGTTAATCATTATAGAAGCAGATATGTACGCCGTATAGTCAGTGATTAAAGAGGGAAAGAAACACACCTCCTGTATGAATGATTAATACCAGCAGATGAATGGCTACAGTGTTTGCTGCTATTTATTTCCCTGGCTGAAGCAACTACCTGCTCCGTGGTTCCTCCCTGATTCCTTTAACAAAAAAACCAAAAAAACAACACATGCTGTAGCTGGCAGCCTGCCAACAGACCTTACATAATCCAGCAAAGTGCACTGGAGTGACACATGTGCCGCACAACCATGCTGTATGCTCATTTTCATGTAAACCCTTTCAATATTTTCCGTAGATGCCGGTTTGGATATAATGCAGGTCAAAGACACACACACAAACGGCACACTGTAAGTCAGATTTAAAAAGACAAGTATGCACTGAATACAATACCATGCCTGTGTAAACAAGCCATCAATCAACAAACCTGTGACAAAGAAGATTTTTATCTCCATATGTGGCAAATAAATGGCACAGACACACACATAGAGACAAGTAAAGTAGAGCAGAGCTGAGCTAACAGGAAGACTGGATCATTATCCGATCATTGTCTGTGTGTTTTCCATTTTAAAAGCACCATCATTCCACATGGCTGTCCTGATCTTTGCAAGCCTTATCTGTCCTTGAAAGCCGAATACAACATAAACAGGTATCAGCTGACAGACGGACAGGAATATGGGTGAAATGCAAACACGCACACTGCTAAAAAACTGGCAATGTTTATTTTTAATTTAATGTTAATAGAATGTTTTGCCATTTTTTCATGAGTTAGATTCTGGGCAAGGCAACATTTTAACGCTTTGTAATGTTTATTTCTTGAACCCTCTTTAATAATAAGAAGAACTAAATAAAAACCTAAACTTCTAAAAGATTTACCATGTAAATGTCATCATTTATTTTCATATCAGTCATGAAGATATTAGATAATGCTTCGAGGTGGGAAATATATAGAGGATATTTTTTTATAGGAAACAGCACTCTCTAGTGGTTCACACGTATAACTGCACCAGAAAGCCATGCGTATAAGTGCTTGCTATTTAAATCAGTGCAAATGGCAGACTCTCTCTTTTTTTTTTTCTCACTTATTTTTCTTTTTTCTCTTGCCTGGAAATCAAATGCAAAAAGTCCTCATCTAATAGGTCCATCTTAAGCAATGGCAAGTTTGTGCATTAGTTTTTTCGGATGAAAACAAAAGTTGTGGAAAATATACTATGATGATGCTGCAATGTTTAGTTGTTGAGTGTTTAGTGCATTACTATGTGGTTGTTAGAGTGTTGTACGTGGTTGCTATGGTAAAGCTATGCAGTTACTAAGTTGTTCTGAGGTTTAAGTGAGTTATGGATGTTATGTTGCTATGCCATAACTAAATTGTTTTGAGTGTTTAGTATATTGCCGAGGTATTCTGGATGGTTGCTAGGTTGTGTTGTTAATAAACCTGCTGAAAAAACAGCATGTGCTGGTTAGGTATGCTGGGATGCTAGTTTAAGATGGCTTATGCTGGTCCTCTCCTGGTTTAAGCTTAAACCAGCATCCCAGCTTCAAAAAACATACCTAACCAGCATATGCTGTTTTTTGACATTCTGTTCTCCATTCTTTGTGAGATTTTCTCATAGATTGAGACTGCAGGATTTTTTAGGGTTTCTCTATAACTATTCTGAACCTCTGTGGCTGATCTGTGTCATGTTCACCTTTGGGAAATTGGGAAGGTGAAACGGTTCCACTGCTTTCCTAGGCAAAGTGCTGCTGGAGGACTCGCTGCTGGACACGCTCTGGTGCTCCCTTTCTCCGTCCTCCACCACCTCCTCCCTCCTGCCACGCTCCAGCTTCTTCACCTTCCGTATGGAGGCATACTCTGCCGTCACTTCGTCTTGACTCATGCCGTTCACGTCTCCTCTGCCTCCACCTCGGCCGTTCCCGCTGAGCGTCGGGCTGTGGGCACGGCGCAGAGTGGGCGTGTTGGTTGACGTCGGGGCAGGGGCAGCAGGCGGGGCAGCTTTGTCAGGCCCCCCCCCTTTGATCCCAACACTCTCGTACAGGCCGTCATCTGGCGGGTGGGATGTGGGAGAGGAGCGGCGGCAGACCTCAGAGTAGGTGTGCTCGCGTTCCTCATTCTGGTTTCGGTTGGGAGCACGAGGCAGCTGGCGGGCCGAGCTGGGGCCGAGGTCAGAATTGGAGCGGCGGGTATGCAGGAGCAAAAGATCCATGCTGGCCGGCCGGCTCTTAGGCGCGCCTGTCAATCAGAATAACACAGATTAATATGAGAGGGATGGGAAAGAGGATTAAGATTGAAGTTTGGAGTGATGATGTCATATTGGATAAAAAACTGAACGCATACATAGTACAAAGGGTAAATAAAATCCAAAGTGTCATAAAAAATGTCACATTTGACACTACTCCAGGCAAACACAAGAGGGCACACCATTACTATTTGATTAACCTGACAATTTTTTGACCATAATTTTACATAATATGTGTAAACCTAATGAGTTTAAAGCCAACATGAAACAACAAAAAAATTACAATTATGTTTTCTAAACTATGTATCAGATGATACTACCAAATCTTTTTTTTTTTTTTAGATAAGTATTTACCTTTCCAGTTTAGCTTAGCCTATTTAGCAAGCTAATACAGTAGCTGACTAGCCTAATGTAACACGTACCGTTCTCACAACTTTATATAACAAGTGTTAAAGTTACATATATATATATATTTTAATACTGTTTTTGTTTTACCCATTACTGTGTGTGCAGATCATTCGGAAAAACTCAATAAAAAAATATAATTTTTTGGACAAACATTTCTAAAAAAAACTGTTTATGGAACTCTAATCACTTTGTTAATATTTGATATACAGTCTGTAGAAAACATTCCTAGAACAACAATCTTAGAATGTCTTCATGATGTTTGTACATGATAAATGTTCCGTATTTGGACTTGTTCTCCTTAGAGAAAATGTTTTTTTGAGTAAACATTCAAATAATGTTACATTTTGGATAGGACCCGAATTAGTAGTTTGTTGTAACGTTTTTGTAATCTGTAAATAACATTGGACATTTGAACTTTCTTAGAATATTAAAAAGTAATGATCAAATATAGTAGAACATTTTAGGATGAAACATTAAGAAACATTTTAGGAACCTTTAACTAATCGCAAAAAAAAAAAAAACAGGACATTGTAACATTCGTTGAATATATATATACTGTATATATATGTATATACATACTGACCTCTAAAAGTTTGGAAACACCCCTAACAAAGAGTGCTTTTGGATGATATCAGCATAAATCCTTATGATTTTTTGGTTCAAATACTGTATATTAAAGTAGCTTCACATTATCACTGAAAACCAGCAATAATAATTTTCATTTTGATTACATAATAATGGCAATATATACACGTCAAAGTTGAGCTGCTATGGAAAGAACTGGACCGTGATGTCTGTAAGAAGTGTTCAACCAGTGTGGATCATCTCAGGGCAATCCTCCAGGAGTCTTGGAGTAATATCAGGACTTGTAACCCAAAGGTTGTGGGTTCGAGTCCCAGGTCCGGCAGGGATTGTGGGTGGGGTTAGTACCTTCAATACCATGACTGAGGTGAGACCCTTGAGCAAGGCACCATTCCCCCAGCTGCTCACCTGTAAGTCGCTTTGGATAAAAGCGTCTGCTAAATGAATAAATGTAAATGTTTGAATAAACAGAAAGCTCGGATAACTGATGCCTACATTTTGAGAGCTATTTTGATGAATTAAAAATGTAAGTATTTTCTATGTATAAACTGTTAATGTAATAAAATATGTTTTTGTAGCTTAAGTTGTCCCCTATCAGTGCCAAAATTATCACAAATTAAAAAGGATTTATGCCAATATTGTCCAAAACCCCACTTTTCTAGAGCGTTTCCATACTTTTGGAGGGCAGTGTACATATATATGGTGAAAATAAAGTTAGTAGAACATTGTAAGAAATGTATTTGTTACCTTTAAATAGCGTTATAATCATGACATCAAGAAAACTGGGCACGCGAGCGTTTTAGAAATATTAATATTGTGTCACCACAACATTCTTTATAACCTCAAATGTCGTCCCAGTGTTGAAATGCGTGATAACATCACGCATTTCCATCTCATTTGGAATAGCTTAGACTGATGATTCATGGATATTACCAGCAGCATGTATTACAAAAGTAAATAGGGTCGGTCTTGATTTCACGTTGATCCGAATTGGGAATCTTTATCTTTCTTATTGTGTATTTTGTGTTTTACATACTAAATAAAGCTGAGTCTCCATAAGTCTGGATTTGAAGGATTATAAGCCAGTGTACATAAGGCTTTGGGATGTGTGTGTTCTGTGTGTCATCCTCAGCCTCGCAGATCACACGTCTGCGGCAGCGAGAACGTGAGCTAGTAAACATCTTACCATGACAGGTCTCCAGAGACGTCAGCCTTTGCACGCACGTGCGTCGGCCAGCGTATATGTGCGTATGTGTGCTAAATGAGTCTTGTGTACGTATGTCATAAAGACCAGCTACATCTGTCTCTCTCTCTCACCATTGGTGTTGCAGGGCAGCCTGTACATGTCATGCAGGCGGGTGTCAGATTTACTCATTGAGTTCAGCTTGGACTGGCGCAGAGCAGCCTGAAATACAAAACGTTAAGTCCATAATCACAATGCGTGCATATGTGCGCATATATGTTGCACTTTTATTACACTCACTGTTTCCTTTTTTTGAGCCCCTCCGTTGGTGTGGCCATGTTTGCTTTTCTTTTTTCTGTAGAAAAAATGAGACACTCTTTGAGAGGAAATCATCAAGTACATGAACATATAAGAACATAAATATAAGTATTTAATGACTGGATCATGGAACATTCTGTAAGTAAATTGCAATATTAGCTGATTTTTGAAGGATCTGGACACTGAAGACTGGAGCAATGATGCTAATAAATTCAGCTTTGATCACAGGAATAAATTACATTCTGTAATATATTTGCATTGAAAATGGCTATTTCATTATCTTTTACAGTATTGCTGCTTTTCCATATTAAAAAAAATTGCTGCCATGTTGAGTCTTTCAAAACATTTTAAAAAACGTACTCCAATATTATGTATCCAATCATTTACCTATTCATTTCAGTTAATGGAACGGCATGCTGCCGTAATTTTCATTTGCGTTGACATTGACCATTTTAATTGCCACCTCTTTTTTTAAGGATTATGGGTAGTGTAGTTCCTTACCTTGAATTCAGTGTTTAAACACTTAAAAAAGAATTGTGGGTTTTACAGAAGCATATATCACCACTTTATTGGTTTATCAAAAGAGATTTCCCATTTATTATGGAGAAAAATAAGGAAAACGGTGAGTATGAGTGAGAAGCTCGAGTACAGTGTTCCAGATCAGTCACATATGAGATTTCATTCTGTTTGGAAAGCAGCCTTACAAAGCTGCAGCCTTTGTTTATAGACACTAGACATGCACCTCTCTGGGTTTTGCACCAGAGCTATTGTGCAATGTTGAATAGGACAGGAAGTAAAATTCCACTGCAGTGAGTGTTTGTAATGGCTCTCTGTGGGATTGCCAGGGTCTGGTTTTATCTGGGGACGGCGTAATCATGAGGGACGAGACGTGTTGCAGGTGTACTGGAGAAAGAGAGAGCGAGAGGATGCATAGGTAACCCTGACGATCCCTCCTCGCTTGCTTTTCTTCTCCTCTCATTCCCTACACACACCTGGTGTGACATCAATTACAGCTTCTCTGTTTCTCCACCAATCCAACAGCCTGTGAAATGCACACATTTTTTTCACACACACCTCTTTTTGTTCCTCTCACTCTCACCCCATTTTTAACATCCGCAGCATCTCTCACACTTGGGCAAATCTGTGAAATAGAGGATTCTCTCCTTTACTCCCTAAACTAGATGAAGACGGCTTATGGATAAACTGATAGCAAGTGCAACTCAAATTCCTGAAATGTTTTTAAATTAGAATAGACTTTTAAATCACACTTTTGATGTGACAAAAGTGGGACACTTTTATCCATTAAATAAGCTCATTTTAAAATTGCTTGCTGCTACAGGTCTCAAAGTTGGGACGGGGCAACAAAGGCCTGAAAAAAATGTGATTAGCTATAAAAGAGATGTCTTCTTCGAGATGTTTTTTTTTTGGAATTCGGGTTATTCAGGTTACATAATGTAATGCATAATGGCATAATGACATGTCTCTGGTTTGTTTGTAGTTGTGAAGGCTGTATCGCTCTGGTCCTCTGTGAAGGTTAGAAAGGGATGGAGGGACACGTTTGCACCTGGGTATTAATGACCCTGTGTCTACACACATGACTTGCAGAATGCACTCTATACACACTGCAAAACCTCACACAGCACAATAACAGCTGCGCTCTGGTACTGAGTGTGCATTCACGAAAGCAGCATTAGCTCAGACAAATGATTTAAAGGAATATTGTAGGTTAAGTTCAAGTTGCAGTAATCCACACGACTCCAGTCCATCAGTTAACGTCTGGTGAAGTAAAAAGCTGTGTGTTGGTAACAAACAAATCAATCATTAAGATGTTTTTATCTCTTGTCTGAATCGGGAGAACAGTCTATAATTGTACCTAAACAAATATGTTTAGGGTTTTACATTAAATGCCTCAATGATGAATTTGTTTCTTAGAAGCAAGCAGCTTTTCACTGACGAGATGTTAATGGAGTGATGTGGATTACTTGTGGATTATTTTAAGGTTTTCATCAGCTGTTTGGACTCTATTCTGACGGCACCAATTCATTGCAGAACATCCATTGGTGAGCAAGTAATGTGATGCTACGGAAACAAAATCATCAAGTCATGACTCGTCAAGTCAAAGTCTTTTTGGGCTTTTATTTTGTCATATAAGAACCTCTTTATATAATGGTTCCATAAAAAACATTGACATCGGAATAGAATGTTCTTCAGGTTGTGAAGAGATGGTTCTTTGTGGGACCAAAAATGTTTTTTCTATGGCATCTTTTTCTTATTTAGCACCCAAACTCTGGAACAATTTACCAAATACTGTTGGGGAGGCAGGCACACTCTGTCAGTTTAAATCTAGATTAAAGACCCATCTCTTTACTCTGGCTTACACATAACACACT
>JAUMHG010000072.1:4273592-4288446 GCA_032359395.1 Enteromius anoplus | reverse complement strand
TGTTATGTCCATGTACTGAACTGTTATTATTCAACCATGCCAAGGTAAATTCAGTTTCCATTCTATGGCACCTTTAAGGCTCTCTCCCGAGACCCCTTTGAACCGTTAGAGCAAGTCTCTGATTGTTTCCTCACCCTTAAGACTGTGGTCTTATTGGCTTTGGCTTCTTTAAAGAGAATATGGGATCTTCTTATCTCATTCCCATAGCGTTTCAATGCAGTTCTAGTTCCTGAAAAGGAACGTCTCAGGGTTATGAATATAACCCCTGCTCCTTGAAGGAACGAGACACTGCGTCTCTTGCCACACCCCCTGCGCCCACTTCTGGGCGCTTTCTTCATGCCTGAGGGCTGCCGTGCACTGCTTCGAACATGCTTTTTTCCTGGATGATGAAGTCACCTGCGGATGGACAGATTACACAGCAGTTTCAGAGCATGGTCACGCTGGAGGCACAGTGTCTCGTTCCTTCAAGGAACAGGGGTTATATTCATAACCCTGAGACAATTTCTACTGTCCAGCATAAACGAAGGATGGATTAGACATTCAACCTTATATGTTTGAGCCTGTATCATACGAAGATGCCGATTTTGTAGAACAACCTGTTGTTCTGAGATTGCATATCGACCCTTCTGAATGGGCGGGTATATGCAAATGTGGTGAGCGTTATTATTACGCTTCTAGACTGTTACAGTCTGTGTTGTGTTGGAATTTGACCAACAAATTTGATCTTTTGCAAACACTTGATTTATATAAGTAGGAAACGATGGTGTTTGAGACTCACAGAATGTTATGTCCATGTACTGAACTGTTATTATTCAACCATGCCAAGGTAAATTCAGTTTTCCATTCTATTGCACCTTTAAACTATAACCTTTTTAAATGCGTTTTGTCTGTTCATTTACACAATATTTTGGTACCCTAAGTTTTTGAAAACGACACTGTTATCATATGTTATATTTGTAAAAATGGTGACGGCATGCAAATTATGTGTTCAGTCAATAGTATGCATGTGTGCAGATGCGTAGTGTATTTTACAAAGTGACATCGCCACCTACTGGCCTGGCATGCATAATACAGGGTTTTTAGTTGTTCTCGGGGGTCTATAGGGCGTTTCGTACCGCTTTATTTCCAGAAGTTAAAGTACAGTACTAAAGTACTGGGATGATTTCGCATGAACTATTTCCCAGTACCATTTAAAGGGTTGCATTTGCACTGACAGTGGGTACTAAGAAGTGACGTAAGCCGGTCGACAGCAACGTCAATTGTGCATAGTGTTCAACAAGGGAAACAAAGAAGAACGCTGTAGACAATGTCTTCAAGAAAACACTGTTTATAAAAGAAATAAATTGATACAATGTCTACACAGTACATGTTTACAAGGCATATTAAATCATGCCAGGTAAGGGCGTTTTCGTACGCATTTAGCCAATCAGCGTAGACTTACGTCACTGATTTATTTTAATGTTTAAACAATTGACTGAAAGCTTGCATTCAGATCTATAAAAACAGAATCCACATGACTCTAATGAAATCAAGCTTATAATAAACAGACTATTATTATGACTTGGTGTAGATGTAAATATAATTAATATTTTTTGGTTTGAATAGACCTTTGCATGTCTTGGGGTGCCATTTTTCCTCGGGGCATCATGGCCAGGATTCCTATATTGTTTTGATTTGTACCTCAATAGCTTTTCGAAAAACATAAGGAACCGAAGTCATACACCAAACGGTCTACACTTGCAAACCAAGCCAAAACCTGAATAGAAATCCTGGCCAGGACGCATCCGGGAAAAATGGCACATATGGTCACCCAAGCATGTCTGATTTTCTGTTTCTGTATAAATATACAGGTCTTGTCTGCAATGTGGACCAGACCTTATGCTGATAGTCAAAGGTCTAGTTATGTGAAACGAAACAGCCGGCCCCGGTAGACATCTCCAGGCCTCCAGATGCACGTCCATTATCATTTCAGCTCGTTCAGTTCCATTGATTTCCTGCTGACCCTGAGATCTCTGAACTGTGTAAATCCTCCATGTGTTGGGGCTTGAAAGGGAGAGAGCGTGTTTGTATATGCAATGCACATAGTGGATAGATGGCTTTACTAACAGCAATAAACAAGCCCCCGCTATGTTACTGTTACTGGACGTACGTGTTAGTCTTTTATATGCAAAACTCCTCAGTGCTGAGATGTATGTCATTAATGTTCATTGGCTCAGAGTTCACAGGTCTGAGCAAAATTCACTGGCTGAAAGCTGCTGACTGTGTTGTACAAGCTGTGATTTTCTAATTAACGGCTTTATCAACCGGACAGCTGACTTTGATTGGAGCAGTTAATTACTGCAAATAAAGATGAATTATGATGGATTTTACAATGATGAATGCCACAGGGACTTAATTACAATACACTTTGATGAAAGACATCCTGGCAGCTGTTTCAGTTTTGCTGTGGCTTGGAGAAAAAAATGCAATTGTAGCATTTAGCTTCAAAGGGAATGTATTACAATACTTTTCTCCAGTGTGTGTAGTCTGTGGAATAAAAAGAAAAAATGATTTTGTCATTTTTCTTTGCGTTTGAAGTAATTTCCACAGATCTTGTTCAGCACAGTGTAAAAAAATGAAAGTACTCACTGTTCACATGCTTTCTAGCTTTTTGAAGACTTCTAATTGTCATTTGTGGCAAATTGTTATTTGTTAAAGGCATAGTTCATCCAAAAATGAAAATGCTCTGTCATTTAATTACATTCAAATCGCCCTTACCCTAATCTAACCAATCAGAACGCACATATTAGGCTTGTCCAATGACAATCTGACCAAGTAGAAAAAAGTGTGTCGTCACCAAGGTTTTCGATCATAAAACGGCTGCAGAGCCAATCAATGTCGGGCTAATTTTCTAACCAGAATGCATTGCGTTGCAGAAGTTTGCGGCTCCACGTAAAGTCAAATAACCCTATTACCTGCCACACATTTTTTCCTGCACATTTTAGAGGTCCCTTACCCCCCTTTTTTCTGACTATGGTACTCTTTAATTCCACAAGTTGTGTAAAGCCAGCCAATCAGATTGGAGCTTGTGATTTCAGCCAGCTCTTGCTATTTTTGTGTGAAATATTCATTAATATGCGTTCTGAAGCTAAGGTAGAAATTACTTAATGGGGTATTTCCAGCTAGGGGAACTTTTAACAAATGGAGGGTCACAGGATGACTGAATAGTTCAGATGTTCTGCTTTTATCTCAGTCTTAGTAATGTTTTTACAGCAGGCTTGTTATCAAGGATGGAAAACAGCCACCTCTTTATCAGTAGAAAGAATTGGGCAGAAAAGAGGTGACCTCTCCAAGGGTTTGGCTGATCTCTCTGATGTGGGTAAGGAAGGAAGGAGAGGGGAATGGATGGATGGATGCTGTCATGGGTCACGGGCCGGAAATCACACCCTCGCTATCGTTCAGAAACACAGAGAGTGGTGTGTGTGCATGAATCGCTTTGGTTTGGAATAGTTTAGAGCTATGCTATTTACTCAATGAAATATGTTTATCAAATTAAATGAAAGCAATATATTGTTTGTACATTTTCAGCATATTTACTTAGTGTCACATGATCCTTCAAAAATCATTCTGATAACTGATTTGCTAAAATTGTTATTATTATTATTATCAATGCACAAAATTAATAATTTTGGGGAAACGGTGATAAATTTTTCCGGATTCTTTGAATAAAAAGTTTAAACAAATAGCATTTATTTGAAATAGAAATCTTTTGTAATATTATAAATGGTTTTCACTGTCACTTTTGATTAATTTAATTCATCCTTGCTGTATAAAAAAGGTTATTTAATAAGATTTTTCTTCCCAATGTTTACTAAGTAGCTTTGTGAATTCATTAGTGGTGAACAAAAGCTCTTTTGATTGTTACTTAGGCTTTAGAGAAATGGAAAACTTCTCTCCTTCTCTTATTGGACTTCATTCCCCACTCCACGCCCGCTGACACACCCGTAACATCTTCTCCAAATGATTTGACGGATTACACACACTCTTTATGGGATTAGCTCCAATTTAAACAGATGATTACCGCAGCGGATCCTAGCCTCATGGTAATCGATCAGGGACAAAAAAGGTGCATTACACAAGTTGATTTGTGGGCTAGCTGAAGCTAATCTAAGGGAAATGGCTGGTTTAAGGAGCGGGTGTGAATCTGATATGATGGAGATCAGAATACTTTGCCAGGAACCTCTGCTTCATCTTTCAGCCTCTAAAAGCATTCAGCCATTCCTGCACGTGCTAATGAGTCCCACAAGTCAAAGACAAAAAGAGAGAGTGTGTTCTCCTTCATCATTAGCTGTTTGCATGCGTGAAACACTAAACATAACATCTCTCCGCTTCCATTGCTTTCAGACTTTTTAGAGATTTCTATTCAGCCATTAATGTTGGTTAGTGAGAACAAAGGAAACTATGTTCAGTTACGGTCCGTGTATCATCTGATCATTCGTTATTTGAATTAATATTGATCATGGAAAAACGAGAAAATGACAAAACAAGGACCTTTTACCACATATTACATAAATGCAAATTTGCAGTAAAGACTAGAGTTCAGTTGACATAATGTTTTTTATTACATTAGAGGAACAGTTCACCCAAAAATAAAAATCCTCATGATTTACTCACCCTAGAGTAGTTCCAAACCTGAATGAATTCCTTTGTTTTGCCAAACACAAAGGAAGATTAATTGAAGAAAGTTTGTAACCAGGCAGTTTTGGTCACCATTGAGAAATACTATGAGAGTCAATGGTGACCCAAAACAGGCTGGTTACAAACTAGTAACCAGGCTGCTTTCTAGTTCCCAGTATGCTTTGCACAGGACTAGATAAGGAGAAAACATGTTTTTTAAATCAAATTAAGTGTGATTCCAGAGCAGTTGTAGCCTGATGTTCAGAGAGATGAACCCAAAGGTCATCGGTTTGAGTCTCGGTAATTGCAGGTCCCTAATGTATGTATTTTTTTTTTACAAAAAATATTTTGAAAACATTTTGCACCTCCATGTTTTATTTAGCATCAGACTTTGTGTGAAAAGGCTTCAGATGGGTAATTCACCATTGGGCAAATACTGTAACTTGGCTGTCTATTCAGTGGAAATTGATTTTTTAATTTTTTCACCCTAAAATTTGGTGCTACGTGACTAGAAAAATAACTGAGAAAAGGACTGTGGCTTCCCTTTTGCCAAAAACTTCAACACCAATTACGCACCTCTGATTTTGGCCCTCCATTGAATGTCCATGGGTAGAATGGAAAATGCAGAAGTTTTAACAAAACCATCCAAATAAACACCAAAAAGTGTGATAAATAAATCACAGAATACACATTGTCTATTTACATATACTACCAACATTATAACAATACAAAGTTAAAAACAATAAAAACAATAGTGGAGCCCAGTCAACATAAAATGAAAATTGTATCGTGACGATAGGGTTTTTAATTGCTTTCTTAAGTTCCTGGCTTTGTTCTGCAAAATGTAACAACTTAACATAACTTAACTTTGTGTACTTAAAAAGTGCTTCTCAAATTCACCTTATGCTGTGTATTTGCTTTTCTCAGAGAGATGCATCAAATGAAGACATGCCATATTTCACCCCAAAATAGAGATGAAATAAAAATAATTGTGTTTGGCATAAAGAAAATGAAGCTTTTCTTTTTTTTATTTTAAGATGTTTTGTTACTTTTTGTGCGAGTACTCATTTTCACTTAGATTTTACTTAAATACTAAAAAAATCCCCCTTTTTTTATTAGATTAAAATCAACAACTTTTCATATGCCATTTTTGATATAAGAGTGTATATATATATATATATATATATATATAGTGTATTTATTATATTATGACTACATGCATTTATGGCCGTATTAATTGAGAAAATACAAAGCATATATGTACTTAAATTATTTTGCAACATCAGTTGACTATTAAATGCAAAATGAGAAAAACTCAGTGGCCCTAAAAACAAGATTGAGGTCTCTGCAGAGCAAATGTTTCTAAATTTTTAGGCGTATTTAAACTGTTGCATGTTTCTCAATTCTGCAATTAAAATGATTCCCCTGACCTACCCCTAAACCTACCCTCACCATGAGGCCCCCGCCCCGCCCTCCCCATGTGATATCTACCATTACCTTTCTGCAGAGATCTATATTTGCTAAAACAGGCAAATAATTGAAAAAATAAAAAAGGCATATAATTAATTAATTAATTAAGTGTGTACTAACATGTTGAATTTTGAAGCAGAGAAACTGAAATGGTATTTACTTGTAAAACTCCAACTTTTTTTTAAGCGTTATCTCATGGGTCCAAAGTTTTAACATTTTTCTAGTTTCTGATTCAGATGGGACAGAATTCAGTTTTATCTGTCAGTTTCACTATACTCTTTGCTTTATTCTCTCTCTCTGTCATTAGTCACTTGTTTTCAATGACGTCCCATCCGTCTGTTTCTCCATCACTTCATCTTCCTCATTGTATCCTTTCTTCCACTCTCATCTGTACTCATTCTCTCCTCATCCATCACCGTCTCCATTTCTTTTTTTGTCACAAACCACCCCCACCACACTTCTCTCTATGTGTGTGTGTGTGTGCGATCACTCCTGCCGTCCAAGATGTTCAGCTCTGATCAAGCCATCATGGCAGATGCTTAATTGTGTCTGCCAGGACAGTGATGTGCCCACAGTCCCACAATCCTCTGGCACTCGTGCTCATAGGGAGCTGGTCTTTGTCAGGCGGGATGCTGTGTTTCCTGGCATTTAGCTCAAATGTCAGCAGGACAGACTGGATGTAAATAGAAGGAAACTTGTTTTTAAACGCAGAATCCAAGCTTTCGGGTTTATTTATTAAATTACAGACTTTGGATGGTGTGTCAGGATACAATGTCTGTTTTGATCATTTTGATGCTTCAATGCAGTGGTTTCATACATTATTTGCTTATGACATGAGAGTTAGTAAATAATTGAAACTGAATTTTCATCTATATGTGTGTGTGAACTTTTCACTTAAACCTGAATATAGGTTTAAGTTGGCAAACTTGCTGAAGTTACTGTACTCTATTTCTTTAAAAACTCTTAAAAGCCAAGTTTGCACAAAGAGTTTTTGACAGCAAATTTTTTGGTTTTTAAAAGAAGCAGTTTTTAAAAGATCAGTTGTTGTAAGAACATTTGAATAGATCAAAAAACCTTGAATAAAGAACATTTTTGTGGAATGGAAAATTCCATAAATGGAACCACAGATACCAAAAATATCTATTTTAAATGGTGTACATGATGAATATTTAATTTGACATTTAATTGGCAATTATGAGTGTTAAAAGTGGAATTCAATAAAACATTGAAACAGGGTTGTTTAATTAGACCGACATTAACGTTTCCATGTCATTACCATCTATCACGCAACATTATTTCCTTTTGCAAGCAGTGCAGGTTTCCATGTCTTTTTGTCTTTCATCATCTCACAGTATGCAGCCAGCTCACAACACGGGCCACACTCTCACTGAATTCTCATTAATCGTACTTTTACAGCGAGTCTCACAGCAGGAGCCCGCGGGACACAGGCACCTGTCGGAGAAACACCAGCCTTGTGTTCCACATGCACTCTTGAGTAAATGCATGCTAGAATGATAAAAACAAGTTGTTTGATGTCTGAGGTGTTTTAAGAGCCTCTTGAAGATGCTTGATGATAAAACAAGTGTTTTTTTTCTTATTCAGAAGACATCCTTTAGAAGCAGCCAGGTAAAGTGCGTTTGCAGAGTGTTTTCTTAGGAAATAGTCAACGAGAATGCGTATTTCTAATTAAAAAAACAACAATCACTTTATGATGTGATTACACACCGTGTATTTGTTATCTTTGAGGCTAATCTGTAGTGATTGGTCTAATTTTCGTGTCATCTTGCTTGTAATGTCTGATAAAGCAGTGTTTGTGAGCTCAGTGCTGCTTTGTGTACAGCATGGAAACCACTATTTTTTTATTTATTTAAAGAGACGCCTATTAGTAAAGATTACATATTCATCCAGACCAATGCTAAAAGAACAACAAGTGGGTGGGCAATATACTAATGTTTCATATTGAAGTCAACATCAAACGGCTTGGGATTTAAAGATAACTTGTTTCAGTGATACAGAGAGAAAATAACTTTATACATGGTGCACTTTTTAATTCAAAACTTTGCGGGAGGTTTTCATTCACTTAGAGCTTTTACACACTGCATGAAATGTAATATAAAAAAATAAAATAAAAAATAAATATATATATATATATATACATATATATATAAAACTGGCACCACAACTACTGTAGATGTAAATGTAGTTACAATAAAATCCTGTAAGATACATATATAATATAAAAATAATTGTCTATAATATGTAATTTTTTATAGATATTGTTTTCCACTGGCTCATATGTGTGGCAATAATGTTCTGTTGAAGTTTTGAAAGGTGTTTGATGTTAAATCTGAACAGCTCCAGATGTTTCTACTACAGTTCTTTCACAGTTATTTCACAGATCTTCTGAATTTGAAACAATCATTACTGCGATGTTCTGTTGTTTAACAGTATGACACACACACACACACATCTCTTGAGTCAAAAATCCTTTGATAGTCTTTCAACTGAAAGAATCAAATAATAAAAGGAAAAATCATCATGCAAATTAGATGTCACAACATGCTTTAAACTTCAACACCAAATCGTTCTTCATCTGAATAATTCATCTAAATATATGTCCTCTCATCTCTTTTTTCTCTCTCAGATGGTGGCATTGGAGAGGCAGGTGTTTGATTTCTTGGGCTACCAGTGGGCTCCTATCCTTGCAAACTTCTTCCACATCTTGGTTGTCATCCTGGGCTTGTTTGGCACCATTCAATATAGACCTCGCTACATTGTGGTGGTAAGTGGTGCTTTAAAATTAGCTATAATGAACTTGGAAATCTCTCAAAAACTGTTTGGGTCGCATTTTGATCTCTGAAATTAAAATGGAAGAAATTATGTTTGGATATTTTACTTTTGAATTTGTCTTCAGTTTGGAATTTTCTTTATTATTCAAAATATATGTCATATGTCAGAATTGTATTTAACTCATAACTGTGAGATATAAAACTTGCAATTAAAATGTCGCAATTGTCACGGTTTGCCTGTGGCGGAGCAAGAATGTTGATACAAAGTACTGAGATATTAATCCTTTTAATAATCCAATGGCACGTAGACGGATACAAGCAGGGAATCCACACGAACAGAACGTAACACTATCAATGACCGGACAACATGAACTAAACTAAATAGAACAGACAATCACTTTAATTAACAAAACACACCTGAACATAATTAACACTAGACAGAAACTAGGTCACAGAGAGCACATGGGGAAATGACAACAAACACAGTGCGGGAACGTTACAGTTCGCCCCCCTCCCGGAAGCAGGGGCCTCGTGGCGTAAACAAAACACAGGATATCAGAGTCAAAGTCAGAAGGTGGTTCAGGAGGTGCCCGGGCAGCCGGGAGGAGGACTACGAACAGGGTCCAGGGCGGTGACGACGGAGGTGAGGAGCCAGGGAGAAAACAGGAGGGATCTGGAACAGGAGAAGTCCGGGAGGACCCAGAACCCAGCCATGGTGTAGATCCTCTGATGAGCCCGAAGCAGAGACACAGAGCCGAAGATCGAGGGCGCCAATGAGGATCCAGAGGGCCGAGGCGGAACAGATGCCGCTGGCGACCGATGCAGAGACGTGGATCCGGAATGCGGAAGTGGAGCCAGAGCGACAGCGGACTGAGGCGGAGCTGGAGGAAGGGAGGAGCCTGACGGAGCTGCCAGGACAGAGGGACGAGGCGTACCTGGAGGAGTGGAGTCCATAGGCGACGGATGGACGATAAGCAACCAAGGCGGAGCCGGAGGGACGATGGAGCCTGGTGGACTGATGGACCACGGTGGAGAGGAGGGAGCTAGGTGGCATAGTGGAGCCAACGGGTCGGAGGGACGAGGCGGAGTCCGAGACTCTGAGGCTGTAGGCGGAGCGGAGGGATCATCCAGCCATGATGCCGATGGCAGCTGGCAGACCCGTGGCGAGACCAGCACACAAATGGTGGGCTGAGGTTGAGCTACGGGACTGTCTGATGACTGAGGTGGCATGGACATAGATGGGTTGGCGGGCGGGTGGGTTTTCATTCCCCAAGCCAGGTGCAGGAACAGGTACTGGAGGGCGCCTCTTAGGAGCGGGAACTGGCGGAAGTCTGCGTGGCATTGGCACTGGGAAACACACGCGAGGCGTGGGAACTGGAGTCTTCCCGAATACTTTGTCCTTGATGTATAGTCCCAGATCACTCAGCTCACCCTCAGCCAGGGTGCAGTGGGCGGAGCTTCCCTCCGCGCTCTGGCCATCCATGGCGATCTCCACCGTGGTGAGCTCACTTTCCGGTTCTCACACCTGGTCTGTCGCCGCGGGTTCTGGCTCTGTAGCGCACCTCAGCTGTGTCGCTCTCAATTACGATAGCTCGTCAGTCACGCTGAGCTCTGCCGTGGCGTCAGCGGTGGGCTCAGGGAAGGGCTCTGCGCTGCGGGGAGATGGTGGGCTGGGCTCTGGGTCAGGAGTGGCACACCTCAACAGGACAGACGGTGAATGTTGATCCATTCTTCGCCAGTGTCCACTCCACAAAGGTGGCAAAGTCCGCTCGAGGGCCATCTTCAGACAGCGGCGCTCTGTGCTCAGCGTGCTGTCCGGGAAGCTGGTGTAGTGAGCGATGTCCAAAAATAGCCCTCGAGCGATCTCTTCCCCTGCTCCAGCATGAGGAGGAGATAGTTGGGTGTGAATGGGGTGTCCATGATTGAAGACCGGGGAAAAAATGAAATAAAAACTGACAAAAATTACTGAAACAAAAGGTCGGGAGAAACACGCCGCTCACTCTTTTTTTTGCGGGTCCGGTCATTCTGTCACGGCTTGCCTGTGGCGGAGCAAGAACGTTGATACAAAGTACTGAGATATAAATCCTTTTAATAATCCAAAGGCACGTAGACGGATACAAGCAGGGAATCCACACGAACAGAACGTAACACTATCAATGACTGGACAACATGAACTAAACTGAACGTAACTTAAATAGAACAGACAATCACTCTAATTAACAAGACACACCTGAACATAATCAACACTAGACAGAAGCTAGGTCACAGAGAGCACATGGGGAAAAAGCCATAAAAGATAGGTTTCCTGTTCATTAAAATGTTTTTTTTTTTATTTTGTTCATTCTGAAATATGACCCGGACATATTCTTGACAGATTTTGATAGGTTTCTCCAAATTCTGCTTAATAACCGCATCAGTTTCTTTTTGTCTGACTGTTTTAGAAATGCTTATATGCAGAAAGTGTTTGCGGCACATGCAAATCTGCTTACTGTTGATCAAAGACAGCAGGCCTCTGAACGCAGAATTGAACGTAGCCCTTTGCTGATAATGGACTCTGGCATGCGGCCCTGTAGACAGTGGACTAGCCTTATACTTTGACACATTGAATGGCATTTTAATCCCCTAAATCTGCAACTAATTACCATGAATTAAATGATTAGAGTCCAGCTCCCTTCAGTGGGTCAGTGATGCAGCTTCACTTCAACAGGATTACCAAGCCTTTAGTTCAGTTGATGAGACGGGATGCAAGCTATTTTTGGAATTTTAATATTCATACAGATTTTATTTTTTATGTATAATTAGTCTTCAGTTTACATCATGGCTATGTTTGAAATAGCATAACAGACTATTTTTATTATTGCTACAATTATCATTTAAAAGTAATTTCTAAATGTAGCATACTGTGCACAGTTCTCTGCCTGCTTGGAAAAAATATTTTTCTGCCACCAACTATTAAAATATACATTATATATTGTTAGTATTCTATTCTAATTATCATTTGCATTATTTTCATATGCATTTTACTATAGTGTTTGCTGATATTAGTGGCATTTTATTCTTGAAAGCATTGAAACTAATATAAAGATAATAAGATATCAAACTGAAAAGATATGTTATTGATATTTTGGTCTTATTGCCAGAAAAATGTTAAATTGGGAATATCTGCTAGATATGTATTTAGGTCAACTTTAAGAAATATATGAGGATGTAAATAAACTTTTATATCCAAAGTCACTTACATTTGTATTTATTGTGGACATTTTACAAGCTTAGTCTTCAAATATTTGAATCATTTCACCTCTAATGTTTTAAGACTCTGAATCCGCTGAATGGGAATACACAGTAACAACTTAATTATCAATTATTTTGCACTGAACTTGATCAATATGCTCATTACATGTTAGATTTACGCATTTGATGACACCCAAATGTGATGATAATTAAATTCAAGCACAAAATTCTCACATGGCGAGAGGAAATATCAAGTTAATCAAAAAGTTGAGATGCCAAGAATAGACAAAGGCGTGAGAAGTGTTGAAGGCGGATAGATGAGCCTGGGAACGCTGAGGAGTATTGCTCAGGCTTGTGTCCCTGTCATGTGTTATAAAGACTCATTCTGCTTCACAACAGCTTAAAATTACACCAGTCACTATATAATAGTGATTTGACATGTGAATCATGCTGTCTCAGGTGTATCATTTCCTTCAAGACTTTCATCTTCTGAGATATAGATGTATTGTTGAAGTCATAAATGGATACAGTTGTCCTGTTAAACAAACAGCCAGTTTTACTGTAACTTTAGAGGAATATTCTGAATGAAACCCAGCTTGCAACCCAAGTTTTTGACGAGATGCACGTTTTATCATTGGATATATATCGCCCCGCCCTGACATGACTATTATTTGCACAATGAATAATATATATTTGCTTACCCGACTATTAAAACGCACGTGAGAGCAAAGTCTCTGTCTAGTCCTAGGTTTTCGCGAAGCTCTCTTCATTTCGGAAACGCCACGCCAATGTTTGTTCTTGTTTTATTTCGTTTTTTTGGGATTGTTGAGAGTGTAATCATGATCTGGGATACCGAAATGCACAGTAAATTACTACCACTTCCGCATTTGTCCATGTAATATGGACCCTTTTCACAAGACGTGTATAACGTCTTGTCAACAGCATCGTAAATCCTTAAAAGTTTTTCTTATTTGTATTTTTTTTTTACATTTATGCACATTTATAACACCATTCTTTGTATTAAATTACCTTTGCATCAAATCACAAAAAGATAGTTCACGCTAATGAGAGGGTGTTTCTAATGCAGCGTCTATGATAGGTAAATTTCACACGTACATATTGTACCTTTAATTCAGGGCAGAACATCTCCAAAAACGTTTTTATATGACCATTTACAACCCTAGTATTCATATGTAGAATGAAATAATCTGTGTTGGAAGGGTCATGAATAATAATTTTGAGCTCTGCTCTGATTGGCTGTTTCACAGTACGGCTCAAGTTTGACCTCTGCTCTGATTGGCTGTTTCACAGTACAGCTCAATGATGAACTCCGCTCTGATTGGCTGTTTCACAGTGCAAGCTAATTTCAGTAGCCCATAGCAGGAAAGAAACAGAGGGAAGAAAAATATAGATTTCAGAACTTTCTCTCGCAGTTACAGTATATGCTTAGGTAATTTTGCTGTATATAAACAGCAGGCATCAGGAGCCACTAATAATTTGCACATCCCGTTTTAGTTACTTCATGATATCATACTAATTTAGGGTCAGTACTTACTACACATTTTACAAGATCAGTTGCTTGTCAGTGGTGCTCAGGATCTGAAAATCATTCCTCTTCTCCAATTACAGTACCCTGTTTATGTGGTAGTAACAGGCTACTGCTAGCAAGGTAACCATGTCCCTTTAGTGGCTTGCGGTATTTTATTAGAACAGGTTAACGTTATTTCTTTCCGAATACAAACAATTAGACCCACAGTCTTCATTTCTTTGGATGGAGTTTGCGTCTTGTAAACTTTTGCAACTTTGCTTCATTTTCAACTTTGGGAGAAACTCAGTTAACCTATCCAAAAAAAAAAAATCCTCAGACAAAGTAGTCTTCTGATCTTTGTTTATCTGTGGAGGAAATCCCGGTGGAAAACACTCTTGCAGTTTTGCAGGAGAAAAATGCTCTATAAAGTCGTCTCAAGCTGGTCTTCCATTAGGGACTGACAGAAAACCTGAGATCCATTTTTACTTCTGTGCAGCATGAACTTCTGTATTCTCTTTAAACTCCCCATGAGCGCTATCTGCTTCATGCCATTGACAAAAATGAATGCTCATTTCTTTTACCCTTTTGTGGGGAATTTATACCAGCAGGCTCAGGTTGGAGCGCTAATTTAGATTAGCATTTCAATGGGACTCGTAAAACCCTAATTCATTGTGTTTGTGTGCCGTAAACAACAGTAGGCTTGATGTTCAAATGAGATGTTCTGCTATAAAAAGAAGATAAAATCAGAACAAAGAAAGATACAAATCTGGAAGATGAAAGATAAGAGCGTGTGCAAAAGACTGAGCTCTAAACCTAAACATGCTCACTGGAGATGTTTTCAAACATCTACTCGACTTCTGTTTCCCAGCTCTGATCTACTGGAACGGGTTGAGTTTTAACTTCTTTTAGTTGTCCAGTGTGGTAGAACAGTGTACGCATGGTACTTTCAAGAGTTCGCACTTCCTCAATCAATCGTAAAAATGTTTAGCAGATTTGGCGTGCTGTCCGGGGGGGGGCGAGCCGGGTGGACGGCGGACTCCGAGCCCTAGTGATTTAGAACCCTAGTGAGGGCAGAGCTCGGCGTCCGGCTCGGACCCTGCATGCCCCCCGTAAGGAAAGCGCGAGAACTGGCGGAGGAGGGATGCAAAAGAAAGACGAGATGCGGAAGGGGAGGAGATGG
>JAUMHG010000072.1:4227958-4245449 GCA_032359395.1 Enteromius anoplus | reverse complement strand
TTCAGTCATTATTCAATGGTATACTAAAAATCCATATGAAAAAACTTACTTCTCACTGTTCTCAGGTCAAATATTTAAATATGCGATTAAAATGCAATTAATTAATTACAAAACCTCTAATTAATTAGATTCATTTTTTTAATCGAGTCCCGACCCTAATAATAACTCATGTATTTTAGTTATTTATTGCACCTTATGTTGTCCAGTGTTTGTCACAAGATGGCGCCAAACGGAGGTTATTTTAAACATAAGTAGTGCCGGCTATGCGTTATTACTTTGGAGCGGTTATTATTCGAAAAAAAGAACGAACCTGCAAATGTCTCAACTGACCAATCAGAATCAAGCATTCCAGAGAGCCGTGTAATAAGAGGTATTAGGCACGTGACAGTTATGGCCCTCAAGCAGAAGGTGTGTTCGACCTAATGCGGCACCGCAAGAAATCGGCTGCCGCATTACAAAACAATGCATTCTGGGAAGATTATTTGTCCGACTTTGATCGGCGCTACAGCCGCCTGTCGATCACATGTGCCATCAAAGTATCGTGAGAACAAAACGAGAGCAGTCGCACAGGTCAGGCACTGCAGTTGCTCAAAATCGTCTGCGAAAGCCTTGATGACGACACACTTTATTCTCATTGGTCAGATTATGTGACGACAAGCACGATGTGTGCTGCGTGTTTCTTCTGAAAAAAGCTCCTGTAGCCTATGTAATCAATCTTTATATAAAATATCCGATATTCAAACAAAACATTAATGATGAAAATGAAGATTAGGCGATATGGTAAATATATATTCTTATTGTATAAGAGTTAATGACGTTGATTCAGCACTACGGAAACCTGTATGTTTTTTTGTTATTTTTTATTGAACAATTATTAAACAAACAACTTGGCAATGTCAAAATAACATCAGGTTACAATCTTTTAAAACGGGTGCAAACAAATACAACAGAAAAAAAACGGGGGGAAAAAAACGAGGGGTTAGGATTTGTCTTGTAAATTATAATCCGTAATTATAGAAAACAGATTTATTGCAATTTTCTTTTTCATCATTTTAAGGGCTTTTGTATACAAAACAAACTCATTATGAAACGCATAAAAGGCTGGTTTCATTTTTAGGTATCTACATTTATGTATATAAAATTTTCCCATCATAAGGATCCTATTAACCAAGACGGAAACCTGTAAGTGTCCGACCTGACGGCCGTCTCTTTACTCCTCCCCCGACTACAAGGGGCTGCTCTCGTCAGCCGGTGGCAAGCTAGTGTAGTGCATCTAGAACACACTTAGAGACCGCAACACGCAGGTCACATGCTTCCAAGAGGCCATTCGAGCAGCTGCCATTGATATTAATGCAACTGCTCGAGGTGTTATAGACCTACTTGTGTTTTACACCAGAGAAGAAAGTTCTGATAGAGTGGCAGGCCTGAGAACCATAAATCCCTCTGTAAATGCTTTTATGCCTGAAAGGGTCTTGATCTCCTGCTACCTGCTGTTGTATACCCTCGATCTTACAGTAGGAGTTTTATCTTGGTTTTGATGTGGGAAATTTGGATCAGTGGAGTGGTTCCTCTGAGACCGGTCCTGGCCTCATTTCAATAAGCCTTCAATTATGCAGACTCTGTAATGAGTGTGTGCAAAAGAAGCCTTTTCAATATGTGCACATGGAGGTGCTAAACACATTATATTTGCCCCAGAGACATTTTTCATGACAGTTCAATCAGACTAGTTGCAAATGACCGAAGTACTTGTGCTTTCTCTAGATACACAACCGTTTCAGCATCGCAGGGAGTTTAATAAATCACCCAGCAGGTGTGTGTGTGTGTGTGTGCATTCACAAGTAAATTTGAACTTTTAGTACTGTAATTAGAGGTTGATTGAAAGTGGATTTTGCTAATATCAATATTTCAGGTGGAAAAAGTAGGCCAGTAAACCAATTAATGATTGTCAAAAATATGAACAAAAACCTTCCACTGAATGCTAAATGGTGCCTTAATTTTACTACACATTTAACAAAATAATAATTTATTGATTAAAATGTCATGAAAATTAAACATTTAGATACACTACTGTGCGAAGGATCAGGGGTGGTAAGAGCAAGGCAGCATTTATTTGATCAAAGACACAGTAAACAGTAATATTGTGAAATATTATTACTATTTACCCTTTTTTCTTGTGATTTAAAATCTTAATTTTCAGCAGTCATTATTACACTGATATCAATGTGAAATACAGTTGTGCTGCTTGAAGCTTTTGCAGAAACTATTTATTTATTTGTTTTATGATATTATGAATGAAACGTTCAAAAGACCAGCATTTATTTGAAATATTCCAGAAAGGTGTAATATTTTTAGTGCTGTCAAATGATTAAATAAACACACGTACTGTATACATTTAGATAATATTTATATATATATATTCATAATTTACATTCTATGAACATATATTTAATATTTTTTCACATAAATACATGCATTTATAATTATATAAATACACACAGTACGCACAAATATTATGTAAATGCGATTAATCGCATTAATGACAGCGCTAAATGTTTTGCAATATTTTTATGGTCTCCTTCAATCCATGTAATGCATCCTTGCCGAAATAAAATACATGTTTATTTAATTTATTTTTTTGATCTTGGCCCCAGGCATTTGAAAAGTGCTATATATGTTTTAATTGAACCAAAAAGTAACATTTATATAAAAACATTAAAAACAAGAGAATAATAAAATAAATAAAAAAGAAAGAAAGAAGTGATACACAAAATTGATCTTGATGATCCTTTATATCTGATATATTGGTTGACTCTAATAACATTTCTTTGTCTTTTTGTGTTTTCCAGGTCTTCGTAAATGAAAGTATGTCGTGAAGAAGAAGAGGCGCTGTGCCTATTCCTCCTCTCCGCTCCTCAGCTCGTGCCTCTTCTTTGTTTAAAAACGCTTCCTAATTGCCCTAAGTCAGCCCTTTCTGGAGTCCTGGAGAATTGGCTCTTGACTCCCAGCTCTGGACAGAACACAGCTGCTCCATCAGACGCTCTGGCACAGTGTTCCAGCTGCCTCATTTAGACACTCTTACAAGTGGCTGTAAAACATATCTAAACCGAAAGGTCCGGTATTTTGTTGATGTGGTGTGTGGGGTCCATGCGTTTGAGTTATTCAAGGGGCGTTCACCGAGTTCCAGCTCTGTTTGTGTGTGTGGAGGAGGGTCATTGTATGCTCTTTACCTTCACACAGGGTTTGCACAGTAAAAGCGAGCAGGGAGCCGAGAGGAGGAAAGCGGGTGCGGCCCAAAAAAAAGACAAAGAAAGCTGACCTCCTGTGGCAGTCAAAAATAGAAGCAAAGGAAGTGTAAAATATAAATACAAGAAACAATTAGAGCTTGTTTTATGTCATAGTGTTACTGTATGTACAATTCTGATAATTCACTGTAAAATTCAGTTTTAGTCTTTAGTTTTGTTTGTTTTAAGATTTGATTTATATGCGTTGAACCCCAAATCACTGTATTTAGACACATTTAAATCACACTAAACAATGTTTTATAATCATTATATTACATCCTCCTGATTTGTTTTCAGATGCTTATTAAAGTGCCCCAATTATGCGTAATAAAAAGTTCATATTTTAGTTTTGGGAGTCCCCGACAACAGGTTGACATGCATGCAGGTTCTTGTAATATACAATAACTTTTTACCTTACTTGCCCAACAGTCCCCAAACGATGCATTTTTCCAAACCCGGTGATTGGTCCGGGTTTTAATTTTTTTTTTTATCTGATTTTTAGCCTTTAGAATTTTCATTTTTATTCAGACCAATGCGAGAAGACCAAGTAGGCGGGCAATATGCCAATGTTTCATATGGACTTTTGAGAGACAATAACTTTATACACGGTGCACTTTCAGATTTTTGATAAATAACACTTCATAAAAGGTCATTTTCAAAAATCCATAATAGGGCCACTTAAAATTATTTGCATCGAATGCAATGACGTTTGTCCGTTTTAAGTGTGACTTGAGTGATTTGGGGTTACTGTGCATGCTGTCAGTATTTTTAATGTGTTTGTATCAGCCTTTAGATCGAACAGAAACTAGTTTGGGCTTCCTCTGGTAGTCAGTCAGTACTGGCAGTACAATTATTACATAACCTCATGCTGTGTTCATGATCTATATTATAGGAGGACTGGCTGATGTTATGAAACAGAAAATGGTTCTTTCATCTGAATGGTGCTTGTAATCAAATATTAGTTTGTGAACAAATCTTAAGCATGTCGTATGAATATGAGTAGCGGTTGAGTGGCTGTCAATGTCTTTCACTGTAGATGCAGAGCTACTGTAACCGTTTACTGGAAACATAAACCTCAAAGCACAAATGACTGACCTGACATGTATCGTAAGTGTGTATGAGAGGGACTTTTTGAGATGTGAAGGCCAAGGTCAGTATGTATTTTCTAACTTTCATAGTCGCATAGTTGCTTGTTATCCCAGGTGCTTCATATCATGAGATGTGTGTACTGTATTGGCAACATTTTGGGTTCTTGTGGCCTGGTGGTAAAGGAAATGGACATATTTTAGTTTCAAAGGAACAGCTCTTTGCATTGCTAATGCAAAATGCAAAGACGAGAACTTTTGAAAAATGCTCACGCTGCTCTTTTTCAGATCACACAAAGCACTGTAAAAGCAGCCACTGTTAAAAATGAAGATTCTTTATTAGTATCTGTGGTTTCATGAAGATAATTTAACATCCATGGTACCTTTCTTTTACACAAAAGATTCTTTTACTGAGAAATGTAAAAATAATTCTTTAAAGAACTGTTCACTGCAAGGTTATTTGGTGGAAAATGGTCCTAAATCCCTTGTGAAGTCAAGCAAGCGTTGTGCTCGTGTTGTTTAGAAAAGAGCAGCTTGAACGTTCTACAAAACATCATCTTTTTTTCCCCTCAGAAAGTAAATCAACAATTTTGAATCAAGGAAATGATGTTGAATTTTAGGTGAACTGCTCCTTTAAATGTTGAAGCAAGGAAGTTTTAGCAATTAACTAAATGGCAAAATCTACCGTTTTCAGCTTAAGGACATTAGCTTACAGTACCCTTGTTCGGTGTTCTGTTAGATTCTTATATTAGTCATGAATCTATCCTGCCCTCTAGTGTTCAATGTCTTTCTTGTACACACTATGGAGCAGGAAAACTGCATTTTGTACCACTCTGAAAATACTCGTGTACATTTGTAATTGTAGAGTTTAGCATATTCAGCATAAGCCAGCAATAGTAGTGTTATAAGGAGAAAAAGAATGATGTAGATTTATATCACACCTCTCCCCTCGTCTGTATGTCCCCGTCTCTTTTTACAGGTGTTTTTTGTAAACACTTTTTATATCCGTTTTCTGTGTTTGGTCTCTTCTCCATGGTTCTTCATTGACTGCCTGTCCATCAACACATGTTTGCTGACCAGAGTGTAAATAGATGTTTGTTAATAAAAGTATCCTTTTCATCTATTGACTACACAGTTGTTTGTGTGTGTGTGTGTGTGTGTTTGGATTGGTGCTTTATTTTATTTTATTTTTTGAAGCTGATTGATTGTTGACCTTGTTGATCTGAGCACAAAAGCTGTCATTTTGCCTTTATTCTATACAAAACTGATTCATTTTTGGGGGGTGGGTTGTACCCTCTGCAAGTAAAGTCTGTAGGTCAAGAAGAGGTCTAAAATGTAACAGAAGAAGAGCTTTGACAAAGATGTGCAATGCAAATTGTTTTATTAATGAAAAGTAAGTGCAATGTTAATAAAGTAATAATAAAATAATATTATACAATATGGTTTCTTATAAAATGCCATCTGAAAATTAAATTCATTATTTATATATATATATATATACCTTCTTTTTTTTTTTTAGATTTAAAAAATCTGTTCACTTTGGCACGACACAAAATCAACTCTGGTTTTGTCCAGAACCTACAAGCATGCAAAACATTTTAAAGTACTGTAGGGTCCAAAAGTCTTAAAATCTTAAAACCTAGAAAATAACAATGTATATTTTATTTATTTATTTTATTTCATTTATATCTTGCTTTATTTGAGTCACTAATGAACATTTTTGTACATATGATCAGCTAAAGTGCTGCTGTCATTAATTTATGGGAAAAACCAAATTACTGAAATGTATGTTAATATTTCAAGCAACAAACCATCCACTAAAACTGATACGTAAATTATTATTTTGAAACTTTTATTGCTATTTATATATATATATATATATATATATATATATTATTTGTATTTCAAATGTATTAAATTAGACTTTAGATGTGAAGTGTTGGACCCCTGTAGCTTTAATGTATAGCCAAATATCAAGCAGTATGTCTTTGTGTCATAGCACTGATGCTGATTCGGAGGCTATTTCAAACAAAGTATTTTTTCATTGAGTGCACGATTCTTGCTAATGACACTGTTGTGCAACAGTCTCTTGCTGTGTATGACCGTGTTTGCTCTTCATGACATGAATGCTCGCACACTCCCCCGGATGACTGCCCTGCATATGGGGCAGTGGTGCAGACTGGCTGCGCAGTCGGTGCAGACGACCAGGTGACCGCAGGGGATGAAGACCATGGAGACCAGTTTGTCCATGCAGACCTTACAGGTCCTCTCTTCCTGAAGCTGTCTCAGCTGTTCCTCTGGACTCAGGTCTGATCGCACTGGAAAACACACACAAATGCACCAGTTAAGCCATTTCAGATCAGTCAGGGTCACTTGAGATGACTGATAGTATGATCTGTTTCATCCCAGATGCTATAGATGGAGAGAAGATATACTCAAACACACACACACACACACACACACACTGAAAGCGTTGAATATGAACCTTTCTCCCTGTCTGAGACCTGCGTTCTTGATGTTCTCTGCCGCCCCACAGTCTCTGAGGGAATAAACCATTCACATGTTAGAGGAATGAATGACATTATCAAGTTTGAAGTATGTCATTATTTACTAATCCAAAAGACGGACACTTGAAGGGTTCTCACACAAAACTCATCTACAAGAGCGAGACCCAAGCGGATGGAAAAGAATGCAGGTTGTAGATTTTAATCATGTTGATGGCAAATTAAAAACATGTCACTCGTGCAAGAAAAAGCAATGTGGTGCAGTGCAACAAAATTGTCAAATACATTCATCAAGTTCTTGTTTATATGGAATAGCATTAAAATGAGTGTAGTGGAATGCAAAAAATGTTGATGCAACTCTTCGGCTGTTTTTATTCTAAGCACTATAAAATGCCAAGGTCAGGATTTTTGCTGAATAACTTAAGTTCCGGTTTGTTTTTCATCTAAATTGCATATCTTTAGAACATTTCAAATATAAGATATATTGAAAACAAATTCATAACCAAGCTGTTTTGGGTCACCACTGACTTCCATAGTAAGATGTCTCTCTATAAGACACCCCTTTTATAGCTAATCATGTTACAGACCTGAAGTCAATTAATTATTTACTAGATGTTCTCCCAGCTGAAAGATTTCAAAATGTCTTGCTATTTTTCAACACTTTGTTGACCCTGTGCCAACATTTTAGAGACCTGTATCAGCCCTGAAATAAGCTAATTTAGTTTAGTCTTTTAGTTTTCATTTTATTCAAATTATTAAAAAAAAATGTCCCAACATTTCCAGAGCTCTGTTTATAACTACTAACTATTCTTTTGCCTCAGTAAACTCTTGATTTTGTGCTGTTTATTAATAGTAAGGTTGCTAGGTTAAGATATGGAATCAGAGATCTAAAATATGTATTTAATAAAATGCTTGTAATATGCTATTTTTTATTTTTTATTTTTTGTATGCTAGTTAATAGTGAGTATTGGACCTCAAACTAAATGTTTCCAGATTGTTACTTTTGAATGTTCTTTGAATTGTCTGAAACAAAGTAGTTGTAATGTTAGATGAACACCCAACTTAAACATCTAAGAAATGCCTTCTGTAAAAATAATAATTATTTTATTGTTTTGATAATGTTATTAAAGCACATGATAATTGCTGTTTTTTTTTTTTTTGCTATTATGTGAACAAGCTTGAACAGATTTTTTGTGGTGTAAAAAAAGAAGGGCATGTGACATCGACAACACCTGACTTAATTTTAATTTTAGGATGGAAAATCTGTTTAAATATCTCCTCCTTTATCTAGTCAGTGTAGCGCCATATATTTAATTTTTGACAGGAATGAAAATGAAGCGGTGAGAGATAGAAGTACAGTGAAACATCTTTAAAAAAAGTACTGTAAAACTTAGTTGAGTAAATTTTATACAGTACATGACAGTGTAGAGATTGCAAATTTATCCCTTGTTTTCCTCCACATTAAATTCAATGATCAATAGCATCATTTAAAGTATGTGAGGTTAAGTAACTGAGATTTGTTGTATACTGAAAGAGGGTTTGGAAACACCTGGTCTGGGCTCCCCGGGCTGTCTTTCCTCCTCCTCTGCCTGCAGGACGTCGGCCACCAGGTCAGAGACTGAGGTGTAGTGTAAGCCGGTGAGCAGGTAGCGTGACTGCACCAGGCTCTCCACCAGCGAGTGCTGGAAACCCATCCGCAGCACCGCCTGCACCACAGGGGACAACATGGCTGCCGCCACTGAGTTTTGCCCACCCAGCACCTCTGCCAGCGGGACAGCACACAGGAACATGAGAGCATGCACTTCACTTGTGAGGGCCACATTTACAGAAATGTTCTTAGTGGAAGTCATCACTACTAAAACGGTTAATTTTAAATCTAAATTTAAATTTAAAATGCTTTTCAGGAATAGTTCACACAAACATTTGCTTAAATGGGTCATATAACGTGATTTCAAGTTTTCCTTTCTCTTTGGAGCGTTACGAGCTGTAAGATAAGATCTCTGAAGTTGCAAAGACTAAAATTTCAAAAAAAAGAGATATTCCTTATAAAAGTTATGACTTGTCCACACCCCCCTAAAACGGCTCGTTTAAACACGCCCCCACTGTTCTACGTCACAGAGTGGGTTTATTTTCAAACACCCCCCAAAAGGTTACGCAAAGTAAGAATGTGGAGCTGTTATTCTCGCTGTAGTGTTGCTGCAGGCGCCATGTTCTGGAGACGCTGTGTGTCATTGTGAAAGTGAAACTACTTTGTTTGTGCTTCCAAAAGAGGGCACAACTTTTCACAGCACTGTTCCAGAACAGTCCAACACAAATATTAGAGTGTGTTCAGCGCATTTACAGAGGACTATTTCCTGAACCTGAGAGCAGTCTGAGCTGTCTGTGCAGAGAGACTTTGGGGCAATTCCAACTCTGCAAGGACAGTCTGGCGCTTCTGACTCACAACCTTTAAATAAGTTCCAATTTCTTCTTAAAAGAACCTGTATTTCATTTCTCAGGTCATGAATGCAGACATGGTGTTATGTTTATGCAACACAGTCTCACGACCAGAGGTGGGTAGTAACGAGTTAGATTTACTTCGTTACATTTACTTGAGTACATTTTTGGGGTAACTAATACTTTTAGAGTATATTTTAAAATGGATTCTTTTACTCTTCCTCAAGTTATTTTTTTGTGAAAAAAACAGTACTTTTACTTCGTTACTGTGGGTGACGCTCTTCTCGTTACTTCATCTTAATGCAGTACAAGTTAAAAATGCTTCCGTTTATTCCATATTAGCCGTCTACTTTTCTCTCGGCAATGAACGATTCGCAAATGATTCATTCTATTGAGTCAATTCTGTTCAAAGGCGTGATTAAACCAGTTGGTAAACCAATGAACTGGTTCGCAAATCATTTTGAAGGATTCGTTCAGTTCCCTGCAGCACGCGGTGAGTCGTCTGAGGCGGTGAGTTGTAACAGAAAGTTAAAGGACATTCAGAAGCGTTGAAGATGTGGCTTTGGATCTTTAGTCAAATCTGCAAAGGCTATTGTTTTTTTTTTACTAAATAATATCTTTGATTAACACCGCTTGCTGTCTGCATTTCCACAAGCTATGTTCGATTACAGTATACAACACCACTATGACATTACCAGTTTGTTGTGCATATACCTTATACATTAAATACAGTGTTTAATTTATACAATAAATAAGCTGTCAGAAAGAATTAAATGAGCACGCGCCAAACCCGCATCTTGCAACACTGAAATAAATTACTTTAAAAAAAAATAAACATTAAAATCTGTGTATGTGTGTGTGTTTGTGTGTTTTAGGGCTGCACAATTAATCAATATTCCACTTATGTTATTCTGCGTGCTTCAGATATGTTTTCAGCAGGTTATCTTAAGGGTTATTCCGTTGTTTTGATTGCAGTTTCAGTATAACACTACTGATATTATTTTCTTTTTTTACTTAAAAAAATAGGCCAATCCCATGTATAATTATCATTTGAGGCTTAATACTATAGAAAAGCAATAACGTTTTTTTGTTTGTTTGTTTTTTTCATCTTGTTTATATGCATGAATAAATATGGCATGCAGTTGCTTAAAACAATGGTATAAACATCATTCATTGCAAAATGTGAAAATGGCAATTAATAATTTAATAATTAATAAATTACATTTTCAAGGGAATAATTTACAATTATGATTTTTGTCGTAATGGTGCAGCCCTTGTGTGTCTGTGTGTCTATATATAATACATTTTACCTATACATCTAATAAAAATAGACTATGAAATTTCAGTATATGATCCAAAGTAACTAGTAACTAAATACTTGAGTAGTTTTTTAACTCTTACTCAAGTAACTATTCTGACTGTTACTTTTACTTGAATAAATATTTCTGCAAGTACTTTTACTTTTCCTTGAGTACAGTTTTTCAGTACTCTACCCACCTCTGCTCACGACCAATTCGTACGTATTCGTAGAGGTGCCACGATTTGTGTACGATTTCGATTTTGTACGATTTGTCTAAAACCCCGTGACGGGTAGGTTTAGGGGCGAGGTTAGGTTTAGGTCATTCGTACAAATTCATGCGAATTGGCAACGAGTGAGGTTGTACGAATTTGTACGAATTAGCCACCTCACAAAATATGTACGAATTGCTGTGAGATCAGGTTGGTTTATGAGGCGCAATGCAATGTGACGTGTCAAAAAACAGAATTAAGTCATGATAATCAGTAATTAAGTCCCCACTGAATGCAACAAATGCCTCGTTTGTGATGTGTTTTTTTGTTTTGGTGTCCTAGCGCCGTCACACAGCATTCCATTATGATAAGAGGCGTAACATTTCTGCCCAACGCTTGAGGTATTCAGCCAATCACAGTCCACTGGATGGCTGGCCAATCAGAAAACACCTGACCTTTTTAGAACGATGAGCTTTGTACAGATTGACATGTTTCAGGAGGTGGGGTATGTGGAAAATAATGTGTTAATTTAAACCACATAAACACATTGCAGTACACCAAATACACAAAATAAGGCTCTTTTTAGCAACATCATATGTGCCCTTTAATATTTACACACCCTCAGGCTATACAAGTTCGGAACAGAACCGTTTTCGAGAAATATTTCCAAACATCACTGGCTCACCAATAGGTCCTATGCTGTAAATGCTTTTTTTTTTTATTGCAGAAAACAATACAAACATGTAGCTTTTCACTTAACAAGACATTAATGGATGGAGTCATGTGGATTTAATTGTGGAACAATGTGATGTTTTTATTCACTGCAGAGCATCCGTTGATGAGCAAGTGATGTAAAGCTACATTTCTCAAAATCTGTTCTCATGAAGAAACAAACTCATCTGTGACTTGGATGGCCTAAGAGTGAGTACATTTTTAGCAAATGTTCATTTCTGGGTGAACTTTTCCTTTAAGTGCATAGTAATTTGCTTAATTTAGAAACGACAAAGTCTTTTCTATGTCCTCACAAGTAGAAGTATAAAAAGAGCTTGTGTGTGACATTTATTCAAGTGATTTATGCAAATAATCAGTTCAGGTATTTTTGTTCCACAGCAGCACACGTCAATTTAAAACTGCATCACAAAAGACAGTTAGAGTAACACTGATCATCAACATTGTTAGTTTGTGAGGAAAGAGAAGAAGAGAAGATCCTTTGCCTGGGTGAAAAATAAGTTGTGAGAGCTGGAATAATAATAAAAATAACAACTACTGAGGAACATAAAATGCAAGGCAGCACGAAATGCAACCTGATATTTCCTGCTTATTACACAGCTTCTTGCCACAAAAATACATTAGGAAAATACTGTTTTAGAGACGGAACAACTTTGTAGGAATCTTATTTCCATGTCATAGACAATGGCTATTATTCTGAAACATGTTTTTAGTGCAGAATGCTGTGAGTGACCAATCAGAATCAAGTATTAGAGAGCCATGTAATAAGAGTCTGTTTATCCATATAACTCAAGCACTACCTACAAAAAGGGAACATTTTACAGGACATTCAAATCGCAGAAAAAACATGTAAACTCAGGGGTTTTCAAATTGGGGCAACAGGGGGTCTTAATGGGTCCTTGGAAGATTTGACATAAAATAATATTACTAGATGTACTCTAACAGAAGTTACAAAACATATCTGTATACTATGGAAGCCCGTTTCCACCACTGAATGAAAAAATGAAAAAGGTTATTGCAACTTTTATCTCACAGTTATGACTTTTCTTCTCAGAATTGCGTTAAACAAACTCACAGTTCTGACTGCTTTTCAAACAAGATATAAAGTATCCAACACAGTCTCACGACCAATTCGTACTTATTCGTACGAGGAGCCTAATTCGTACGACCTCACTCGATCGTATTCGTACGATTTGTCTAAAACCTTGTGACGGTAGGTTTAGGTGTAGGTCTTTCGTACAAATTCATACGAATTGGCAACTCGTAAAATCCGTACGATTTAGAAAAAGTAGTATGAATTCGTGAAATTCGAGTGAAAATATGTACGAATTGCTGTGAGATCAGGTTGTTATATCTCACAATTCTGACAGCTGCGAGTTTGAATCCTGCAATTCAAAGAAAAAAACGTCAGAATTGTGAGATAAAACGTCGCAATAACCTTTTTTTTTTATTATTCAGTGGCAGAAACTGGCTTCCATAATATATAATTTTGAGGAAAATAAATAATAAAAAATAATTTATCTTTTTTTTTATCAGTTACATGGTTCTATTTGGATTAAAGCTGCACAAATACATTTAAAATGATTTGAAAATGCATTTTTTAAAATCTATTTTGTGCTTTTGTATATAAAAATACTTTTTATCTTTTGGTGAGGAGCCCCTTGCAGGAGTCCATTTAGTTCTTATTTAAACATTTGAAAACCCCCGCACTATTACACCTTTAAAAGTGTTATTTTGAAATGACTTACCTGATGTAATGTTTCCTGCAGTTGATGACGGAGATCCACTCTTTAAAACAAAGAAAAACATTTACAATCTATAGCAATCTTGCAAATATAGCTGTAAACTGACGATTAGGTGTGTTATTATTACTTACCATGCTCTCATTCATGTTGAAGTAAGACTGTTGGACATTGCTCACATATTGCCGTCCTCTGGATTGAAGCAAAAATTCACATCTTTGGAAACACCGACAATATTATTAATGAGTACACATAAAAACACTAAAACAACATCAGTTAAATATGATTTATTCTAGATTTTAATGTAGAAAATGACTCTTTAGTATTCACTAATTATGCGTTATTAATTAATTACTGTGGAACAAAACCTTCCTGTGTGCTGAAATTCTCTTCAAAGCATCTGTGTGTTGAGGGTTTCATGACTTTGTATCCCCCTACTGTTAAGTTAGTGGAATTCACTGACGGAAATACACTACGGACCTGCTAAATCAAATATATCGATTCTGACTTTTTTACTGGAATTGCGTGAAAAAAAGTCCACACTGTGAGATAAAGTCCCAATTACACTGATGGATTGAATAATGGAATAAGTTTGGATAGGGGTACACATCCTTTGTTACTCAAGCAATTTGTCCTTTTCGCTAAATTTTGTGCACGCTAATCAAACGTAGGCCTACTCTTGGACATTAAGGGCTCTAGGGTGATAAACAGAAGTCATGCACCTTACAAATCAGTGTAGGCCTTCCTTTAGACAGATTTTGAGACATTTCAGGCTAAAAATACAGAAACAGAAACTCACTGAGGAAACCATTTGGCGTGTTCCTGCCAAGGGTCATCTCCCGGTTCCCAATTCCTCAAACCACCATCACAGAAGAAACACTTCACACTGTCAGTATGGCCTAAGAAACGTACAATCATTATTATCTCCTAAAAAACAGAATATATATTTTTCTGTAGAATTGCAATGTTGGTATCTGTATGTGTATGTGTTTGTGCAATAAGCTTTCCTACCCTACCCTATTAGTCAAACATTTATTTACTTAGACCTCTTTATTATTCTACTCTTAAACCCTCATTTGAAAATCACCCTCAAATGAAAATTATAGATTGTTCCTGGTTCTTAGTCATTTTTATAAAGTTCCAACACAACAGTAAACTGTAAAATTATTAAATAGGTCATTTAAAAACTAATTTAGATTTTTAAATAATTTTTTTTTTTTATGGGTCTAAATGAACGAGATTGTTTAGGTGTTATTGTTTGACACTTTATAAGTTAACATATTTGTATTGTTCTTTAATGAGAGCAATTTAAATGCAATATTTGAATGCATATCATCATCATAATAGGCTGCAGGCGCTGCTCGCGCGCTCTCTCGTTCATTCCGTTCTTTCACAGTGCGCGTGACGGCCGGCGCGTGACTGCGATTGCACAAAACAGAAGCAAAATAAGTTTCGCTTCCGCGCCGAGTACAAAGCAAACCATAAAATCATCATTTCATTTCAATTGCTTTGATAACTTTTATCCTTGCTCACGACGCACCTGTGTAGAAGAAGCCCGCCTGCGCGAGCGCATCTGGCTGCACGGATGCTCCTGTGGGCCAGTTGCGATAAGTGGACAGTCTGCTGTCCTCCGACTCCATCTCTGGGTACACCGCCTGTCCAGACAACACCTGCTCGTCCACGGTCAGCCGCTGCAGCTGACTCAAGAGCTGCCCGTCCACAGAGTCCGAGTCCAGAGGAATATTGCCCACATCCCTGCCCAGCACCAAGCCGCATGCGGGGAAGTGCCTCTCATGCTCCCCCCGCGGAGTGTCTCCGTGAACCCAGTGCCTCAGGATTCCTTCGCAGTAAAAGCACTGCACCGTGTCACCGTAGCCCAGATAGTGAAAGCCAGCCCTGGCCAGCTCCGCGGGGCTCACGGGCGCGTCTGTGGGCCAGGTTTGGAAAGTCTGGAGTCTCTCCTCCTCACTCCGCATCCCGATCCGTGCGCTCCTCTGGCGCTCATGTCCACGATCTCCCCGCATCCTGCTCTCCTTCCATAGTGGACTGTTCAGGTGCGCTTTAGCCCCCCCTCCACTGGCCATATCGCCTATTATTGCGCGGAACACCGTTCACTAAAGCGCGCACATTTCCAGAATAAGCAGTTGTTAAAATGATCTGCGCTGTGGCCAAGCCCTGAATAGCACTTATACAATAGACGCCTTTCATGCTGATTTTCTCTAACTTTCACATGAGCATACCTATCGCCTGTACATGAATATTTACATAATTCAAATATTTGTCACATACTCAGTCTACTTTTATTTTAAAGTATTAGCAATAATAATAATAATCACAATAAGCAATAACAAACTACATTTCAGGCTGCTTTTAAGTTAGGCCTAAATCTTTCACTCATCCAAAGTAATTAGAAAAAAGCACTGTTAACTAAAACTTAACGTATATTACTTAACAAGTTAAAACATTTACATTTATTTACAATTTTTTTAACAAAGTAAAAACACTAATCGAAAATCAATCATTAAAAAATATATGCTAAGCTAAACAGTAGGCCTATTTCAGGAAGCATTCTTTATATTGTTGTTGTTAGATTTAATAGATAAATTACTATAAATTTTTATTCTACATCTCCCATAAACCTTTCACTCATCCAAAGTAATCAGTCAAACACTGTTAATATAAACTACATTCAATTACAAATTTTAAACATTAAAAAAAAGTTTGTTTACTTAAACAACAACAAATAATAATAATGATAATTATCATTAATATTAGTAGTCGTCGTAGTCGTCAATAGTAAAGGCTGCATTTCCCATAATCCCCCACAGGAAGTCCGTCATATGTTGACGCCAAAAATAATGGCGGCTCAGTGAAACGCACAGGCTTCGCAAGCGACTTCATTTTGATTTTTTAAGGCAAGTAATGCATCTAATTTCGACTGTTTTAATCGCTGTAAAGTTAAGCATGTTCATAATAACTCGATTTGACTCGTTATAGTGATTTTCTGGTTTGTAAAGGTTTTATTTATTGAAGAGAGCAGGCCATTGCTGTGCACACTGCTGCGCTTTCAGAGTGAGTTAAACAACATGATTAAAACGCTAGCGCAAACTCTGTAAAAATACTATTACGTGTGCAAAAAGATCCAGCGGCGGAATATTATTGAAGATGTAACGTTAATGTTCTAGTTAACGTTACTGTGTAACGATTGCAATTTGACTAACATGTGACTAATTATTTTTCCTAAACAAAACCAAATGCTTTTATCCTTCAATAAGTTTACGTTAGTTATATAATAATCTGTTATGTTGAACCGTTTTGGGGAAACTTTTTAAAATGTAAATGTTTAAAATGTAAGTGCGCAATGATGCGATTCAAATAATCCTGCATTTCCGCTGCCTCGTCGCAAACATCAACAAAATCTGTCGGCAATCAAACGTTCTTTCTCCTTCTCTCCAGATGGCGGGCGACTCCTCTGAAAAGAAGGACCTGGACACTGCGGGAAAGGAGCGTGAGTCTCGTAAGCGCAGTCGTTCTCGCTCCAGGGACCGGGATAGGAAAGGATCTCCTGGGAGAGAACGCAAACGGCACCGATCCCGGGAACGCAAGCGCTCCCGCAGCAGATCCAAATCTCCTGACCGGTGTGTATGCTTATATACTGTTATAAGATGAGAAGGTTATATACTTCACATATCATTAATGTATTTGTACTCTAACGCTTGAACTCTTCTTCTCTGTATATAGAGATCGTCGTCTAAAAGACAAAGAAAGAGACAGAGACAAGGACAGAGACAGGAGCCGCAAAGACAGAGAAAGAGACCGGGACAGACGAGACAAAGACCGGTCCAAGAAATCAAGGTTGGAATCATTCTTGCCTCAAAAATCTTTTTAGGGCTTAACCGTACGGATAACCTGCTGCCTGTGCTTTAATGGGACTGTAAGACTTTGTTGTGATCTCAAAAGATCCTATCAACAAACTTTTTGATAATGTTTTGTGATGTATTGAACACTATTGTTGCAAATTAAACTGAAAAAATGTTTAAATCTTACACTTAAGGTAGTATAATATCATGGCATTGATAATATAACAATCTTTAACGCACAAAATATGATGCAAAAAATTATAATAAGATATTATAGTGGAGCAGGAGGAAAAAAAGAAGCATTAAAAACAAATCTGCACTACTTGAGAACATATTTATTATATA
>JAUMHG010000072.1:4200876-4227858 GCA_032359395.1 Enteromius anoplus | reverse complement strand
ATAACTTGGCTAAATTTTAGATTTTAATTCAGAGCCTGCTGAAAAGCCACCTCTCACTCCGCCATCTTGGGACCTCCCCCTTTTAACCAATTTCTCAACTCTGTGTCTCTGCGTTTCACCATGTGGCCATTTTGGAGAGTATCCACTGGAAGCAAACTAGTTATGCTCTTCTGTCATCGGCGCCACATGGACGCATTTTCTACATGCTTTGGTTTGAAGGACAACAGAGATGCAGCTGACACAGGACCTGTTTGAGTAAAGTGGATACTCTCCAAAATTGCATTAGGGTAATGTGGAGAGACACAGAGAATAAATTGTTGAATAAAGTTATTTTTAATATCTTTGTGTGCAATAATTATTTTTGTTGCTTTATTAAATACTAATTGAACCACTGATGGCAGATGGACTATTTTTATGATGTCTTTAATTTTTCAAAATATCTTAAATTGCGGAAGGACATGGGGGTGAGTGGTTAATGTCTTTATTTTGGGGTGGAGTAACCCTTTAACACCAGTATTGGGCGTGTTACACAAAAAAATTAAATTTTAATTTTTTTTTTTTTTTTTTAATTTAATTAAAAACTACATCTTCCAAGATTCCAGTTGCATCTGCTCTCTCTAGTTTCTCAAAAGCTTCTGGTCTGCAATTGAATTGAACAGTGGACCTTTAAAAAAAATGAGGTAAAATATTAAGAAACTATTATTAGAGACAAAAGGAATGTGATTGATAAAAAATATCAAAGTATGTTAAATATGTGGTTTCAAAGGGATTTCTCTATATTTGGCAGAATTCTTAGATAATTCATTGGCACTTTTCAGGTTGGGTGGATAAGAGACTAATCAAATTGAGTATAAATTTATTTGGAAGAACAAGTACCATTAGAAATCACAAGAAACTCAGATGTAGTGAAGCCGATCAGTGAGGAAGGGTTTTGATGTTATGAATGGTAGCTGAGGTGGCTCCAAGCCTTTTTTCTTTAGTTTAGCTTTTTTTCCTTAATTTTTTTTTTTACATTTCTGAGCCAGCAAATTTAAAGTGTAAATTAGGCTATCATCTTTTCAGTCAGTTGTTATTATTATTCTGGCAACAAATTCATGTAACAGCAATATTTCTAGCCCCTGTATGTAAACTTCTCCATACTCCAAACTTGCCTGATGCACATGTGCCTGTGTGAGTTGTGAAAAGTATGACAATAAATCTAGGAATTACTGAATTGTTGGAGCTGTTCTATGGATTGTAACTGTAATATTAATACTGAAATCTTATTAGTACTCAATTACTCCAAAAGTATTATTATTACTGTAACTGGCCAACACTGATTAAGACAATCATTTAAGAATAGCTTTGATAGCTTTTGTAAGATAAAACGGCAATGATGCATAATTCCTTGGCATATACTTAAAGGAAAAATAGAACAAAAAACCCTTTGTAATCAATGTGAGCAATGATTGAACAATTGAGACACGACTGAACTGTTAAAAGTACATAAAATGTTTCTCTTTTTTATTATAATTAGTGTCATTTTCTTTAAATAGAAAGCATATACAGCATCAGGCAGGATTGAATTTTTTGTGTTGTCAGAAAGATGAAGGGGCAAGAGAGAGAAAGTGTGTGCCTACATCACGCCTGTGGACCAATGAAGTGTCCATTGCAATTATCGTTCTACCTATAGTGCATTTATTGCATTACAAAGCAGACATCAAAAAAGAAAAAGAAAAAAATAGTGCAATATCTTTTTCTCTACTTACACAGGAGAGGAAGTGATAATGTTCTAAGGCGTTTTCTTTCCATGTTTGTATTGCATACAGAATCAAAGACAAAAGACTCAAATAAAACCCCCTGTAAAAATTGTGCTTCTTAATACCGCAGAAAGAAAAAAATAATAATCAGTGCTTGTTATGGATTCTGTATTAGTCCGCTAGAAACCAGATATAGGGGGAAAAAGTTGTAATCAAGTACATTTACATGTATTAAGACATGCAAATCTTGTTTTTAGAGTATACTTTGACAGAACCTCATACAGTTTATCACACATTACACATGCTCTTTTACACTGTGCATTGCGGATCACATAAATCATCACTTTTCTCTGTCTTCATATCTTTTACAACAATGCAAGTTCTTGACTTACATAACAGTATCTGATCAATGCTATTAAAAGGAATGTTCCAAGTTAAAAACAAGCTGAATCCTGTTGACACACAATTTGGACTCGTCTCTCAAAAATCACATGTACCGTAACGGACTTACAACGGAAGCCTATGGGGTAAAAGTGTTTAAAAAAGCTAAAGTGTGCAGCTTGTGTTAAAGTGCTTATATCAGTTACAAAAACTTTATACGAACGAATGTCTGATTATGTTTTTTTTCTGGCTTTTCGTGATCGTGACAGGAGTTATTTAATTTAATATAGACAAAATTAGTAAGCAATTTTAAATCCTCCGTTTAATTATTATTAATCTATGTGTGTTTCTTGTGATCAGATTCTGTCATTACAGCTTAACCTGAACCTGGAACATTTCTTTATTACATCAATCCAAATAATGTGCTATGGTTGAGTGTTGAATAAAATGAATAAACAAAAAACAGTGGAGGTATTAAAGCCAATGAGACTGAAAAAGAGCTATTTAAAGGAAATTAACTTTGTGTCTGTGCTCAATATAAAAGAGGGTAAATTGTCTTACTAAATAGAATAATACTTACAACAAGAATCAATGCAGTACTAAGGTTAGATCAGAAACAATCGAAAGAAACAATCAGATCACATGCAACACTTGCATAGAATGTTTTTTTTTTTCTCGGTCATGCTCTGATTTTCTTTTTGTTTGGGTTTTTTATTTTTTTTTTATTTTTTTTTTTTACTTTTTAAATATAGAACAATAGAGTGAGACATGTTGATAGCAAATAAAGATGCAGTACACTAAAGAGAGGATTGGTCAAGGCATTAGTCAGTGACCCTGACGCACACACCCTAGAACATGTACATATCCCATGACCCTCTAAATGGCCGATGCCAAGTTTACTTCAAGATCAGTGCTGTAAACATAGTGTCCAGAGCCGTGACACAATCTTATGTTAGAAAGGCAAGATCTGGGAAGATACAGTGACATGTCTAATGACATGAAATGTGGGTTGTTGAAATCTGAAATCATGAAATCTGACGTTGAAATGCTCTTTTAGGTCTGAAACATAGTCTACATACTTTATTGTACGCAAAAAACCAAAAGCTTACAACTATGTAATTGGTATTACATTCTTCAGCATTCACCATGTCAGTGTAATGTAGTAGCCACTACCAAGTGTTGTTTTCCCTGTTTGGATTTCAGTGTATTTCCGGTATATACATAAAAACTCTCCAGCATTAAGCAGAGCTGCTAACGTATTATGGTAATGATGTTGTCCTAATACGACGCTGTACACACTATTGGCTAAATTCTCATACCAGGCATCAATTTTGATCAAGTCTTTACAATCTAAAATGAGGGTGGATGTTTCTGAAAGTGCATTCTGGGAGTGTACGGATCCAGTACAATCAATGCAACACAATCAACTGAGGGAGAGTCAATTTGGCACTGTCCCTCTGGAGAACAATACTTTAGTGCTTAGGACTAGAGGTGTTAAGGCATGCAACTATACATTCACTCAAGTCTCTGTGCATGTTTGAAAGGAACTGTGTAGTCAATGTGAAATCATGTCCTATGTATAAACGTTGCATTCAATTGGAAAGAAAAATAAGGATTTCTCTTTCTGGTTTTTGGATATGCACTGAAATCTAGAGGCCATCACAACAATTAATGATACTTAGATGTTTTAACGCTTTTCTTCCAAAAGAACCAAACCAACACCTACAGCGCTACATGAAAGTGTACTGCAACTTTATGTGACTTTACATAACCGTACAACAACTGACTTTACATATATGTCAATGCGTCTCACGTGAATGATCTCTTGAGTGAGAGCAGTCCTGACTTTGTAAACATTGCAACATTTCTTAAAAACGATACAGATCCATAAATACAAAGTAAAGTAACGTTTTTTAAAGAATTTTATTCAGGATCTTGTGAAATTTCATTCAATATATATATATATATATATATATATATATATATATACACACTAGCTATAGATGCGTTCCTAATATTCTGTTGCGGATTTTAAATTGAAAACGAAAAACGGAGTAGATTTTTCTACTCTAATATACTTAAAGTGTTCTAAAGGTCCTGTTCCAACCCTAATGTGCAAATAGTCCTAAATAATTGTATTTGAGACATGCAGCGGTAAAGATAGAAGTATTAAGGCCAGTTTGAATGGTCCTACACTGGATAAACCTTAGCCTAAGCTGCTACTGGTAACATCCGAGTCTAGAGTCATGGTAATGAGAAAAGGGATAAACTTGGATTTGGTCGTAATACAACCTGGTTGATATATGCTAATGTAACCACCGATAAGGTAATTAAACTAGCTAGCAGTCAACGTGTCGCTAAAGCAAGATGTGACGCTGCTATGTTTTTAAGTAGGCCACAATAACCGCCCCCTTTGACACCCAGAGCCTCGGAGAGGAAAGAGTGGTGAGAAATGGAGGACAGAGGAAGATCACTCACTTGTAAGAGACACATTCTTCTTGGTAAAGACAAATTTCTTCTGAGGCAGTTTATTTAGTGGCGGTTTTGGTAATGCTAGTTATTCCAGTCATGCAAGTACAACTCCTATCTACTTAAACAGGGAGATCACCAAAACTGTTTGCCAACCATTCCAAAAAGAATCAAATCACCTAGAAACAAGGATAGAAAAATCTAAATTTAGCTTTATATATATCAGGTAAGTCTAGCTAATGTGCATGCAAGTTCAAAAACAGACCAAGATGCCTTAAGGTGATTGACTTATCTCTGATTAGGTCAACAAATAAATTACTTGCAAATGTGTATCATATTTGAACCTAGACCAACTTTCAACTCAATCAAGTCACAAAGGAACAACATGACTATCCCAAAATGGACATCAAATCTAAACTTCATCTACTTCTATAAAAATCTAATATATGCGTACTAATCCACTGTTGGATGATAAAATAACTTCTTTTTTCAGTCCTTCTCATTTCCCAGAATAAGAAACCAGTGACACTGACCTAATTAGGTTCTTTCTTTATGCAGCAGTATGGAAATATACGACTGCTTCGTTCTTGGAATTCAGCTCATGTGCAAACCAAGACTATAGTCCAAATAATATTTCCCTCACGACAGAAAAGTGTAACCCTGAATTCCTTTCCTACATGTACCGCATTTACACGGTGCTTTGCAAATGGCAATGTTTGCTACATCTGTGAACGTGACTGTGAATATGACTATTCATGTCTGTTGCCTGAATGATGTCCAGAGGAGGACCAATAAACAACTCATAATAAGACAAGTGCATATGGGCTCCAATCAGGCAACACCATGAGTGAGGGCTTGAACCAAAAAAATTGTGAGCAATACTCACTTTTACAAGATCACTAGAAGCCATTGAAGTAAGATGCAACAAAATGCTACGACATCTTTCATTGTGACTCACATCCCATGCTATAAAAGTGCTTTTACTTTTTCTTTTACCCATAATGCCTTCTGTGCTCAGTGGGATCAGGGAGAGTGTATAATACGCAAAATAATAAAGTTCATTACAACAACAAAAAATTAATAATTGACTTGGGTGGGGTTTCAGAGGAAGCTCAAAAGTTTGATCGATATGAACATGCATGTGATCTTAAAACAATAACAACCACATAAGCTTAGAAAATAACATTCATCGACCATGGGCAGCTTCATACACAAACACACATACACACACACACACACACTGTGCGTTTTCCATTCCTCACCAATTCCCATCACCCCTCACCCCGATTCACATCCCAACCCTCCTCTCCAGACTCCTGCAGACAGGCAGTCAGTAGTTGTCTCTTGGCCAGGCTCTTGTGCGCTGGCGGTTGTTTCGTTGGTTGTGTCCGTCCTGCGAGTCTCGCTGCTGCAAGAGTCGGTCCTGTGACTCGTGTCCGTTCGCGCTGTGAATTCCACCAGGGTTGTTACGGTTGGGCGGATACACATCCCGGTATGGGTGAGGGTGGCGGTGGGGTTCGTAACCATCTTCCTCTTCCTCCTCCTCCTCCTCTTCCTCGTCCTCCGGGGGGTGCAGGGAGCTAGAGCCGCCTTGACGGAGGGAGCGAGAGTCACTGGCCTCGTCGGAGGGCATGAGGCTGTCCTGCTCCCCTTGCTCCTCCTCCTCCACTCCCCCTCCACCCCCGGCAGGCGACAGCTGCTGGTTCTGAGACAGAAAGAGAAAGATGAAAACTCTAAACCACACTGAGGTCACATGTTTCCTCTTTCTTTTTCACTCCAAAGAAAAATTATTCATTTAGGAGATCCCGTAAAGACAAAAAATCACAAATATAAAACACTTAATGTGAGAGGAAGTTTTAGGAAACAAGTCTTAGAAGTGACTGAGTGCTATGGCTTTGTTCATACTGCATCCAAATTGGACTTGTTTTTTAAGCCGATCTTAAGGACTGACTGTACAAACTGTAAACTCATATCTTTGAATGTGGTTTGGATTGGGTTTGTTGGAAGTGCTCAGACTGTTCAAGATGTTCGGAGTGAATGGATTTAAGTCAAATGTGGTAACAGTCTCATTTTTGCTGCCTGTCTGAACAAAGCCTTTAGGTCAGCGGTTCCCAATTCGAGTCCCTACTCAGCATATTTTGCATGTCTCTCTTACTTAACTCACCTGACCAGCTTGTTAGAAGATATCTACATGCCGTGTTCTGTGTTAATATGATCACTACACAGCGTTCATTGTTCCCTACTCCCTCAGCAGGAGAAATCCATTGATGTTTACTTTACATGGATTTGTCTCGTACAGTTTGATGCACTTTGAGTAGAACATATACTCTCGTTTTAAAACCTGAATTCATGGCGAATATCCGGTGATGTCCACTTTGGAGGGCATTTACATTTGAATAGAACAAACATTGTGCATAAGAGATACATACAAAATATGCAGAGTTGGGGGGCATGAGTACTGGAATTGGGATCTGCTGCTTTAGGTTCTAGGTCTAAAGATCAAACTGCTGTGCATTACAGATTGCTATGCATTTTTCTCTGGAGCAAAACGATTCAGGTTAGTGTAAGAAACAAGGAGGTTGCATTCAAAGGGAAGTTAGAAGGGTTGATACATTCACAAAGCATCAGTCTGTGTGGTCAGATACAGCTTCTTTTCCAAAGTCATGAAATCAACAAGTTTCTTTATAACACAGGAAAACAGGCAGCTGTATCTGCTTTTTGAACTCATCTTATGGAGGTTCTATGGTGTTAATATCAATCAGCAAGGTGTATAAACAGAGCAGTCAAAGATGACTGAGTGCAGCTCGCTCTAATCCCAGTAAATGAAGCGAAAAATGTAGAGGGATAAGTGCATAACACGATAGAAATCATAGAAAAAGTAGGTCTTGTCAAATGGAAAGTTTGCACTGCCATATGGAAGTTTGCATCATTTGACAGAAAATATTTAAAAAAGGAGTGAAATGGACAGCTAGGAAGTGCCAGAAAGCATGAATGTAATTGATTATTTCTGACCTCCAACCCATAGAAATGCTATTTCACCTTTAGAAATTTAAAAATATAAAAATTCTGCCTAGACAAGGGCTGGTCAACATTAGTCCTATAGTGTCGGTGTCCTGCAGAGTTTCTCTTTGTCCAAATAAGTGGTCTTGTCCACTTGAGAGCGCATGTACACGACAGGAAGTAAGTGCACAAGACTGCCCCAAGCCTTTAAAATGCCAAAGTGCAGTGACCTTAACCTACACTAAATCCTCAGATAAGCATAACCTATCATTCATCATGTTTTTGATATAAATCGTGATGTTTTTTGCCCAGACCTTGAGTCATTGAAAACTTTCTAGTGTAAGTTAAATAATTACATGTAATTTGTTGTTTTCAAATCATTAAGAAAAATTAAGAACATACATTTAAATACAACATTTCTAACAGTGTTGCTTTTTGTTCTCAGAAAGCCAAAACCTTAAACCGCATTTCTCATAAAATATATTTTACATAATTTCCCTAATTTCAGAAATCAAAGTTAAATATAATAAAAAAAAAAAACAGAAAGAACCGCTGCCGCTAGCTGGACTAACTAGATGGAATTGCTAAGTGTGTCCCATGATGTAAGAAATTCTACATGCACATTTGGGATCTTCACACCCAAGTGAACACTCAGGCCAAATAAAGGAAATACGTCATTAAAGTAGTCAAAAGCAAAGACTGCAAGTGTGGATATTTGGATTTGGAAATATTTACCTCCAACCCTGAAAAAAACCCTTATAGCTCAGCCTGTGATCCTGAAGACCTTGATTAGCTTGTTCAGGTGTGCTTCTTTAGGGTTGGAGCTAAATTCTGCAGGACAGCGGCACTCCAGGACTGACATGTCCTATCCTTTGCCTACACCAGTGATTCCCAACCATGATCCTGGAGGCCACCCAACACTGCATGTTTTTCAAATACACATGATTCAGATCACCAGCTCATTAGTAGAGACTCCAAAACCAGAAATGGGTGTCTCAGACAAAGGAGAGATGAAAAAAGTGCAGTGTTGTGGGGCCTTCAGGAATGTGGTTGGGAACCACTAACCTACACCTTAAAATGCGCCACCTACACCGTTACCTTGTCAATGCTGCCTACACCATTTTAGAAACATTGTCAACACTTTAAGACAAGCTGCCCACACCTTTAGAAATGCTGCCTAAACCATTACAAACACTGTCTACAGAAGCGTTTCTCAATTCCAGCCCTCGTGCCCCACCGCTCTGCATATTTTGCATGTCTCTCTTTGTTAACGTACCTGATTCAGATATTCAGCTCGCTAGAAGAGTGGTCCCTACACAGTGTTTATTGCTCCCTACTCCCTGGGCAGGGGAAATCCGTTAGTTTACTTTACTTTGGGACAATGAATACGATTTAAATGACATCTCGCACACTTCAATGAAGTTGGAATGGAACGTATAAATTAGCTTTGAACTGGAATCATGGCGGAATATCTGGTAATGTCCACTTCGCATACGTTCGAATAGAACAAACATCTGAAGCAACAAGAGAAACATACACAATGTGCAGAGTGGTGGGGCACAAGGACTGGAATTGAAAATTGCTGGTCTACAGCATTAGAAAAACTGCCTTCCCCTTAAGGTATGCCACCTACACCCTTTTAAATGCTGACTACAGCTTTAGAAACCTTGCTTACACCTTTACACATGCAGCCATTCAGAGATGCTGACATTACAGATGCTGCCTACACCCTAATGGTGTTTTTATTCCTGTTTTTATGAATGTACGAAGATGTATCATACAGAGATGATGATTTTGTCTTCCATAGTTTCGGAAGTCTTTCTCCGCTTGCTAGTAATCACGTCACTACTAGAGCAAGCTCCTGATTGGTTAAAGCGAAAAGTTCAGATTTTTCAACTTGAGCGTTTCGCGTTTCGTTTGACGCATGATTCGGGCCACGTAATTTGCGCCATTCGCACTGCTTAATTCGTGCCGCAGGATTTCTATTCGCATCTTTGCATTGACTTAACATGTAAATCACTCGCGGTTGACGCTTCGTTCGCGTCCGGTGTGAACGCACCTTAAGGCAGTGGTTCCCATCCACATTCCTGGAGTCTCCAAGCTCCTGATTCCTCTCCAGGAACAAGGTTAGGAGCAGTCTAACCACTGCCTTAAGACATATTGCCTACACCATGGGTATACAATTTTGGTCCTAGAGAGTCATAGTTCTGCAAAGTTTAGCTCCAACCCTAATCAAACACACTTGAACAAACTCATCAATTTCTTCAGGATTACAAAGGCTACAGACAGGTGAGAATTTTTCAGAATTGAAGCTGAAATCTGAAGAACTGCAGATCTCCATGACTGAACTTGCCCACCCCTGGCCTACACCATGCTTTAAACTCTGGTCCTGGTGGGCCACTGTCCTGTGAAGTGTAGTTCCAAAATACCTTCCTGGAAGGTTCAAGGAATCCTGAGAACCTTGATTAGCTGGTTCAGGTGTGATTAATTTAGGTTGGATCTAAAATCTGCACGATAGTGGTCCTCTACTGAATTTGATACCCCTGGCCTACATCTTTAGAAACGCTGCCTACAACAGGGATCTCAAACCCTGCTCCTGGAAAGCTACTGTCCTGCAACCTTGTTTAAATACAACACACCTAATAGGGTAACTTGAAATCGACAGTCAGGTGTGTTTAATTTTGGTTGGAACTGAAATCTGCCGTAAGGTAGCTCTTAAAGGAACAGGGTTGGAGATCTCTGGCAAACATATTTACAAATGAAAATTGTCTACACCAGAGAGACTCTTTCCTGCAAGGTTTAGCTCCAACTTTAATCCTTAACAAACTATTCAAGTCCTTCAGGATCATTATAAAGTTACAGGCAGGTCAGTTTAAACAAGGTTGAAGCTAAACATGGACTTAAAGAGCAAGAGTTGAGAATCCCTTGTCATCACTTTTAAAAAAGCTGCCTACATCTTCACAAACACTACCTACATCTTGAAGATGTAATACCTACACCACTTGAAGTGCTGCCTAAAAATTTATGGCTCGTTTTAGTACAGTACAGTATGCAATTATTTCCATTTTCAATGTCAGAAATTGTGAATGGTACTTAATATTGAACCGTTGAAGTACCTTGGCCTTGTTTTTATATCAGAGTGTGCAAGCACAAAAAATATACCTGTATTTTTTTATTGCATATTTTCTTTGCAAAATGACAGCATTTCCATTAACCAATGTTATGTGGCTAAAACGTGACCCTTTGCCACTCATAGCAATGTTTTTTGGTGAGATTTCATGGATTCGGGATATATTTATACAAAGGAGACAAATGTGTCTGTCTTTAAAGAACCAACACAGAGAGATACTTCAGAAACATGCACGGAGAGGCTGGAATAAACACAAGCATCAACCGAATGGCTGCAAACAGCTTCAGTGTTGTATCAGAGCCGAACGACACTGCAGACGTGTGCAGTTTAAACTCTCCACACATTAATGGCAGGGAAAGCCCCTTAAACTCTTGAAAGAACACGTATTAAGTGTTTCTTGGAGGTTATGATACATTTAAGAATGATCTTTTCTTTTCTTTTTTTTTTACATATGCCATGTGACCTGTAAATGTGAAAAACCCATTTCCATTGCAGTATTACAAAATACTCCTTTTTCGAATTGCCTGAAAAAACAGTTTTTGCAAAATTTATGTGTTTCTATTTGGCATATTTTCAATTAGCAATTTGGGCAATTTGAAGGGTAATGGAAAGGCAGGTAGTGTCACGGAATCAGGGTATCTCCCGTCCATTACATATCCATTTTCAAACTAAAAAACGGGAACTGAAAAAAAAAAAAAAAACGGTTTGTTTTTCTTTTATTACAACAAAACGAAAAAACAAGAATTCGGCTCCATTTTTCGTTTTTTCGTTCAGGGACAGAAAAGGAGTAAACCACTTGAATATTCGATCTCTACACGTGGGCTGAGTGAAACGCCCCTCTCCATTGATTGTTCAGCCAAACATTAAAACATAATAAGAACTCTACAAGTTTATAATTTCTATTACATTTGATATCTTTCTCTTCATCAAACAGCAATACTAACGAAATGTCAGCACTCAAATTAAATATAGGCCCCTCGCATGTCCCATATTTCTTTATGACTGAACCAGCCATGCATTAATTATGATTTTATTAGTCTTTTGCATGCAAAATAGAAACAGAAAATTGTGCTATGCGCACTTTAAGTTAAATAAAACTAAACCCTTTACAGTTCCGAATGTTGCATTACTTTTACTTTTATAAGCAAAAATTATGGCGTATTTGATTAAGTCGTTTCAACTGAAAAAAGAGAGATAATAATCCTAATAATATGATGACGCTGGCCCCTCGGTGTCCTTCGGAGCGCGCTTCAGCTTCTGTTGGATGCGCGTCAGTGCACATTTATGTAAGTAAAACATTTAAACTAACTTTTAACTAACTTTTATTTTAGGCAAGTAGTGAAGATTTGAGAATTATATTGAATGCCTCAATATAATGCAGAGTTTTACAAAAACTCAGCGCGTGGGATATCAGAGTGACAGCTATGAGATAAGTACACAAATTGCTCAAAACGCACTCTGTTGTGGCCTAAGGAAGATATTTGAAAATAAACTGACGCATAAATGTATTGTGAGACAGAATGCAGAAGTCTACCGACACCGAAATGAGGGAATTATGATCACGCAATACTGACGTATTGGTAGAGAATCTCTTTCTGCGAGTCTTTGAAAAATTATGGTATTATCATATTTTTACAAATATAAGGTAAACGTGTGAATACATGATGTGCAGGTGCGAAGAAAATTAACATTTATAAGATAAACTTCACACAGGCTACAGAATTGATTCATACACAAAAGAAAGCTCTGTCTATAGGCTCTGCCTTGGTATGGTTTGTGTCAAAGAGAAGTATATCAATTATAGTAGAAATAAACTTGTGGAGGACTCTTATTATGTTTTAATGTTTGGCTGACCAATCAGCGGAGAGGGGCGTTTCACTCCACCCACGTGTAGAGATTAAAAATTCAAGTGGTTTACTCGTTTTCTATCCCTGAACGGAAAAAATGAAAAAATGGAGCCGAATTCTTGTTTTTTCGTTTTGTTTTAACAAATTAAAAACAAAAACGTATCAGTTTTTTTGGTTTCCGTTTTTTAGTTTGAAAACGGATATTTAATAGTCCGAAAGCCAGATCAGGGTGTACTGTCCTGAATTATACTGTACTGTACTGTACCTGACTGCCTGGTGGAAACAAGGCTATAGAACAGGGGTCATCAAACTTGATCCGGGAGGGCTGGTGTCCTGCAGAGTTTAGCTCCAACTTGCCTCAACACACCTCCCCCCTAGAAGTTTCAAGTCTACCTAGTAAGACTTGATTAGCAGCTTAATTTGCATTAAATTATGGTTGGAGATAAACTCTGCAGGACAGTAAACCTCCAGGAGCGAACTTGGTGACCCCCTCCCTTAGAAACATTGCCTACACCTTAAGTGTAGACTACATTTTAATGTACATTTGGACAAGTTGTCTTACCATTAAAAGTCATTTTAAGGCTTGCATAATTTTCATACTGGGCAAATGGCATTGCCACATAAAAACTATGAATGTGCTGCATGATTTACCAACAACAGCATAACAAACTCATATATACATATATATATATATATGCATAAGTGCTTTTCCAATGGGGATACCAGATGGCAATTTTCCATTTGGAGGGGTTGAAGGAATTGGAGGATGTAAAGTATCAGGGTGGGGTTTTGTTTAATAGTCCGAGTGGGAAAAAGCAGTCTGACCATCCCACCTACTCACCGCAGGTTTGTGAGCGTTCATTCAATTAATTCCTGTGTTTCAGAGAACTGCAAAGATGTCAGGCATGAATGAGACACAGAACAGACAGATTGAGACTTACAACATATCAGTATTACAAGCATCTCTGGACCCAAGACAACTTGAAGACAGAGAGTGAAAATATGGAGTAGAGGAAAGGAAGGAACGGACAAATGTTTAATGACCACTTTCCTGTTGTCGAACAGAACAATTATCAGTTTTAAAATTACACATCTGCTTTGTTAAATACACTATACAACTGACCAATTAGTACTTAAAGCAGAATAGCAAAATGGAGTGAGACGATATGAATGTACAGGGGGCCCAAAACTCTACGAACTGTAGTGCAAATAGATTTATTTAGCATTTTTTCAGTTCCACTGTGCCTGTAGTGTCTACCTTACAAACTGCGTCCCACATTCTAGTGAACCCATTTTCTGTGAAACTGCAACTTTCTGACTTTCAAGGTCAACTGTATAATTTAAATGAATTTGATGTGGATGCAGACATAGATCTACTCATTACAAATATATTTCTCAAAGCTGATACAAACACCAATACTATATTCTAGAAGATTATGTTTAGCACAGTCTCTGGACTACTTTCCTGGTTGATCGATGAGGACACATACTACGTCTGGTGGCGTCTGGTCTAACTAGGTCAGTGCATATATGACTGCAAACCTTTTAATAATGCAGTTGTCTGTAGTTTTACATAAAAATGGAAAACATTGAATATTTATGATATATACATGATGCTTTAGTGAATAGCCTGATTCAGTATGCTCTTAAAGACAATGCTTTTCCACAAGTTTCACAATCCCTCCATGTAAACTTACTTTGATTATCCTGAGAGCGCATGCAAAATAACATATTGCTCTCTATTATATATTTCTATAATATTATTCAAATGTTTCCGCCCATCCACGCAAAGCCACCTTACCTGTAGACTGGAGATTGCCGAGGGTGGGGTCATCAGATTTTGCTCCAATAGGGGGTTGAGTGGGGTGGTGCCAGGCAGATGAGTGGCACGCCAGTAGACCTCCAGATATTCAGCAAGGTGCTCGCAGGCGTCCTCCAACTGGTTCTCATCCAAAATGACATCAAACATCTCCTGATGGGGAGACAGGGTGGAGGAAAAGATGACATGCGGGGGATGGAATTAGAAGATATTATAATAAATATCTTGTGATGGTGGTCAGGTGATGGGAGATGACGTTGAGCGACAGGTAGGATAATGGCTCTATGAAACAACATGCAACATGACTTTTGTCAGAATATGGTTTGGAAAAGCAAGCGTCACTAAAACTGTAGCAAGGCCAGTCAATCAAGTGAGAATGAAGAACATTTAAAGTTACACCAGTGCGCTAAGAACGCGAGACTCAGATTAACCTACATTTCCAAATAACACACAATAAAAAAGACAAAGCAGTTGTCAGGTGTGCCCTAAATTATATGCCCTTCAGTTCAGTATGAAGGAATATTCAGAACTGGTTTTGTAAACCAAATCAGCCAATTTATGACAAACATCCCTGGAAAAGATTCAACTTTCATGGTGCTTTTATGTCCTTAAAACCTGAAAGCTCTGGTCCCTTTTCCTTGTAATTGCATAAAAAAGTGCAGTCATTACAGTTTCTCAAAATATCTTCTGTGTTCCAGAAAACAAAATGAGAATTTGGAACGAAATGAGGGGGAGCACTTTTTTTTTTTGGTGTGTAATGTAATATCTTGGCAGCTTCTTTTGTACGGGACCAAAAATGAAGCAAAAATATTCCTTTATCTATAAGAAATAGATCCTGACAACATTACATTGCTAACACTAAAGTTGGATCTACAGTGTTCTGAACACCTCTCTAAGGAAATTATGTGTATGTGTTTTTAAACTTGAAGAACTTACAGGAGGACATTGAGCCAGTTTATCTGCTGCCATCATCTGAACATTAAGGTGTTTGCTCTGTGATTTACCCCTCGACTTTATCAATCGCTGTAGGACCTGCCAAAAAAAAAAAAAAAGAAGACGAACGAGAATCAAAGAAACTGGGTTAGTTTTGACAATAAAGGATTTATTTTGCTGCTGACAAGAGCTGAAGATATTTTTTGTACGTAGTGCACACAAGCTCATCAGACGCACCTTTGGAGAGGTGACCTTGACGTACACTACAATAGGAGCTAACGAGGTTTTAGCTAGTTGCGCTGGATGGTTAATGGTGTCAGCATCTAGAATCACCAACTGAAGAGTTTTGGCCAGCTCAAATATTCTCTCGATCTCACTTTGTACCTCCGCTGAGTGGACAAACAGATAAATAGCATCCATAAAACATGAATCCCAAGCAAAAAGTAGGGAGAAAATGCTCAAAAGCCTAAATGTTAAGCTTAAACGTTTGCAAGATCAACAAACGGGCAATTGGGCCATCTATCGCTGAGCTCAGAAGGACATGTGTGATGTTCTTACCCAAACTGGTTCGTGTGTTGGACCTCTCCATGATGGGTCTCTTGTTGAGAACCGATCTCTTTGCTAAAGAAAGGTCAGCGGTCACCCGGGTTATAGAAATCCTGTCAGCATAATAACACATAAGTACACTTAATGATTCCTCACCCAAAGCTGTCATATGCTTTCAAAAACATGCAACATAAGCATTGCATCTCATTGTAAACACATACATAAGTAATATTGACAGAATATTCTTCTATGTATACAGAAAAGAAATGGGTCAAGATGTTTTTTAAAACTCACCGTCCATCAAAGCGATGTTTGAGAAAGTCAAACAGGGCTTTCTGCATCATATCTGTCACCTGTTGACAGACACGACACATTAGATAACACATTTTAAAGACGAATTCAGAGGGCTGTAAAATGTTTAGTGCTCACCTCGTAGCCCTTCAGCGAAGGCCCAACCAGAACCACAGGCCTCATGGACGGCACCACATCATAGGGAGGAATTTGTTCAGTCTAACAAAGATAAGAGTGGCACTGTCACACAGGATACAGCATCAACTATAGCTACAAAATATTAGATTAGAAACAGGTTATGTGATATATCAGCATAGGCAATAAACTTGGTACAAGGTGTACTATATTCTTTTAGATGCAGAAGACGTTAGATATGGTCTTACTATTTAAAGAACCTAGGCCTGTCACAGAGACAAGTGCAATTTCTAAAGACACATATACTACTGATGGTACTCCAAAAAAGACTTGAAAGTCGTTCAATAAATAGACACATTAGTCCAATATACTGTACACGACTGCTGCTCAAAGGTTTGAGGTTAGATTTTTATCCCGCAAGGATGCATTAAATTGATAAAAGTTTAAAAAATGAGCACAATCTTTTCTAAAGAAATATTTCAGGAGCAGCAAATCAGCATGATGAAGTATAGTCATGAAGGATGCTGTAAATTCAGTTTAATAAAACAACATGCCGCCTTGGTAAGCATTAAACATGACGTAAAACGACAATTAAAAAACCCAAACTTAGTATCGTTGGCCATTTTGTGTGTGTTTTAGGCAGAGATGCCACATCTACAAGCTATAAGTTCAATATAGCAATACATTTTTTGCTCAAATATGATCAATCTGACCAAACATTATCACAACAGAGATTATCTATCACAAATCCATACCTACCTGTTTTAGCTTCTGTTTGGCTTTTGAAAATAAGAAAACACAGAATCAGCATTCAGAAGATTTTAGAAGCAAAACGGTGTACGTTTTTCCTCTATTCTGAACTTTTACAGGTGTTAGCCTGCTGTATTTGATTGTGGAGGCTTAACCTGTGACAGAACATGCATTACATGAAGAAGAGGAGCAAAGAAGAAGAACAAAAGAAAGGGAAGAATAAACTCACTGATCTTCAGCCCTACTGATATTTTGCTCATTTGGGGCAGCATTCCCAGCCACACACATCCCCTGCAAAGCAGCATGGCGCCCAGGGCCAGTCATACTCACTCTCACCTGCAGATGGCGGAGTGGATCTCCAACCTCCAGATACCATGTCTCCCAGGCTTGAGGAGGAGTTACCACTTTTCCTGCGAAGAAAGAAAAATGTTATCACCATCACAGAGCAACCGCAAATGCCTTCACAGATCTGGTAAGCTATCTGGACATCTCTAGATTTGTCAGTTTCATTAACATACTATCATTTAGACTTATTTTGGTATCTGCGTTTGGACAATTCAAATATGTATTCGCAGCTTTAGAGAAATATGCACAGATCACTAGGTACAAGAAAAAACAGTTCAAAACAAAGTTTTAAACAAATATGGCTGTGGGTTGTGAGAGGATAATAGGGGATTGACTTTTTCACTGGAGGAAGCATAATTCTAGATTATGGACACATGTATCAAAGTGGTGTGGATAGGTTATCAGCTGTTTGGACTCTCATTCTGAGGCCTCCCATTCACTGTAGAGGATCCATTACTGAACAAGTGATGTAGTGATCAATTGTTTCTCTAAATCTGTTCTGATGAGGAAACAAATGCATCTACATCTTGGATGGCTTGGGAGCGAGTAAATTTTAAGCAAATTTTTGGGTAAACTATTTAAATGGAAAAGAGCAGCCTGGACATTCAATAAAATATCTTCTTCTTACAGGTTTGAAATAGCACAAAATCTAGAATAGACAAAATCTTTCATTGGGTTAACCATGTTCTTAAAATAGAAGAACATGCTCATCTAATCTACCTTGAGAAGCTTTTCATTTTAGGGTATACTATTTTTTTAGCAGCAGTTAACAAGTTGGTCAACATAAATTAACAATGACAAATACCAGTAAAGAACCTATTAATCTTTATGTAAAGCGCAATATTTAAATCAATTTTAGATATGTATTTGTTAATATTATTGCTAACAGATACAGTTGTGCACATTTCTGACAGAGGGGGAATAAGAGACCTCTGTTGTTTTTGCTCCTGTTTGAGTCTCATGGACTCCAGTCGGAGGGGGCTGGGAATGAAGCTGATGTCTGCCCCCTCTTTCACCAGCCTTCCAATCCACCAGTCATTATTGTACTTCTGCAACACAAACACGAAGGAAAACATAATGAGCTATTATAGTATTATGGGCTGTGTTAGCAAAAAGGACTGACCTGCAGAACCCTTTTGCCGGCATGTATTGTACATGCAATATTGTACAATATTGCAACTCACCTCTTTAATGTGCAGAAAGTCTTTGGCTTCGAAGTTTATGGCAGCACCCTGAACAGGACAGTCCTCATCTAGAGCCCCGCAATAATTCACATTCGTCTTCACTGCGAACGCTACAGGTTTGGACTGCCAGGGAAACCAGTGTTAATAATGCTGTAAGCAACCATCAAGAACCAATGAAATAATCCTCTTATGGTTTACAACCAAATGCTAAGAAAATGTTGTGGCTTGAACTTAAATTTGTATGCATGATCCCCTGTCCCGACACATTTCTAAAGCTACTGTACATGCAGAATGGCACCTTCTTTTTGCAAAAAGAAAAAAATAGAAAAAGGCCATTAAAGAAGGGCTTGAGGAACCTTGGCTCTCTCGAGCTGCAGCTGGGCCTGGCGTTCGGCTTCACGCCGATACGCCTCGCGGTCCTCCTCCGCTGACAGGTCGGAATCCGAAGGTCTGCTCGTGTACGAATCGGCTGAACCCTGCAGGAACAAGGGAAGCCAAGAACACTTACCATGACGGAGAAATGAAAACCACAGGAAATAGCCCATGACTTGCCGTGTAAACATAGCTTAGCTAGTCATAACACTCATCAATCACTACAAAACATAGCTACAGGAAACCATATTGCATGAGAAATAAAATAATAAACCATTTAAACTCTTTTCGATGCTACAAAGTGGGCAGAAGTTTATTACAACGACGAAGTGACACAAGAAACACCTAGCAATGTAAACAGACTTTACTATAATAATTTAGGCTATGAACTTAAACAGCATGTAAAGCACACTTTTGACATAAATACTCTTATTTATGTGGTACTTTAAGTACTTGTAAATGAATTGAGAACTTAAGAGCTCAGCTCACGCATAATAAAACCATCTATGTGCACAACAACATACAAATAATATAAAAAATAAATCTTAGTTACAAAGCAGATACAATTACGTAGATTTGTACTACATACTACTAAAAAGTGTCTGCTAAATGGATGAATGTACAGTAGATAGTATATTGAAATGTTCACTCACCGACCACCTTAATAGGTTTAGATGTTTAGGTGATTCTTGAATATCCAACTCAATGCACTTAAGGCCCAAGTTTGCTTCGTTTTTTTGTAGGCTGAACAATATCTCATCAGTAAAGTCGATTCTTTGATCAGTGGTAAATCTCCATCGCCTGTTTTCAAATGGAGCAGCAGTTAATACACAGAGCCGTATTTCACTGACAAGCTACGCAATATTGCGTTTACTTTCATGGGTGATTCATTTGCGATATTGAACCCGATATTGCATAGCTTGTCAGTGATCGATGGCTCTGTTTATTCACTGCTGCTTCATTTGAAAACAGGTGATGGAGATTTACTACTAATCAAGGATCGGCTTTACTGAATAAATACACATGAATATATTGTGCAATATATTGTTCAGCCCTATTTCAAAGTATAGTCCAACTGAGGTTTACATGAACAGAGGCAGATATCATTTTGAATAATAAAAGTCAGGCTAACTGTATGAAAAACATTGCGCGCACATAAAAACTGTATATACTTTAGATTTGCTCAAGACGATCTGCTGAAATTCAAACCGAGCGATTAGAACTGTGAAGAAACGCAATTCTAATGATTTTTGAAAGTAGAATGGCTGGTCTAAATATTTCAGATCTCTAGGGTTTACAGAAGGATGGTCTAAAAATATACAGTGTAGTTCTGTTTGTGAAAATGCTTCGTTGATGCCAGAGGTCAGAGGTGAATGGCCAGACTGGTTTGAGTTGATACAGTAGTACGACAACAGAAACTCACAACTTATGTATGCAGAAGAGCATCTCTGAATGTACACATCAGCAGCAGAAGGCAATGGGTGACGCTCCTGTCAGCTAACAACAGGCAATCAAAGATACAGTTCACACAGGCTCACCGAAATTGGGCAATAGAAGACTGGAAAAAGGTTGCCTGGTCTGATGAGTCTGGGTCAGAATTTGGTGCAAACAACATGAAAGCATGGATCCATCCTGCCTTAGATCAACAACTCGGGTTACTGCTATTGGTGTAATGGTGTTGGAGATATTTCCTTGACGCACTTTGAGTCTCTTAGTAGCATCATGTTAACACCACTGTTACTGACCATGTCCATCCCTTTATGAACACAGTGTACCCATCTCGTGATGGCTACTTCCAGCAAGATAATGTGCCATATAACAAAGCTCTGCAGTCAATCCAATAGAGCAACTTTCGTGAAATGGTGGATATGGACCAAAATCTCAGAGGAATGTTTCCAGCACCTGCTGAACCAATGCCATGAAGAATTAAGGCAGTTCTAATAGCAAAAGAAGGTCCAAAGCTGTACTAGCAAGGTATACCTAATTAAGTGGCTGGTAATTGTATGTTTAACCACTGTGTAATGTACAGCATCATATAGATAAATTGCATGACTATTTGTATTTTAGTGGACAGAGGGAGAAAGAAATGTTGATCAAACTCAGCATAAATCGCTGGAGCAACACTAGAGCTAAAATGGTAATGGTAAGTGAGTCATCAAATGTTTTTCCAAAGGTCTGTTCAGTCCTAATAGGCACAGCCGGCTTCAAACAAACCAAGAAACGTATAACAACAGATTCCACAGGGCTACAAACAGGGCCTGTACACTACAAATGTTGGAAATTCATTAAATACAACTGTGAGCATAGTGATCGTAACACTCAGATTTCATTTGTATGGCCTCTAAGGTGACAGATTACTACAACACTAGAACGGAGAGCCCCGAGGCAGTCGTGTAATACTCAGAACAATGATTTCACTATAAATAATGAAACAAAACCCACCTAAATATAGCAATAACAACATAATTTGCATTTCAAAGGGATGCCAACATCTTCTACAACCATGTTGATAATCTGGTTGGAAAATGTGTGCATCCTTAATACCTGTTAATAATGCAAAACAATAAAAACAACCTCGCTCTGAAATACAAATTCACTGTCCACATATTCATAACCAGTTAAATTCCACCTACCTTCTTCAGGAGTATGGTTAGTGGTTTGTTTGTAACGCTATCTCATTCTCTCTAAGCTCAAGAGAGACCCCAGCAGCCTCAAAGCATAGTCCTTTGGTTAGTGACCCTTTCCTGGTACACTCTGAAGATTGTTCATGGTCCAAGAATATTTAACTGGTGCTCAGTGCCAGTCAAAAACAAGACCGAGATCCAGCACCCAAAACAGAGCAGTCATGACTGCCCTCAGAACCTCACAGCAGGGAGGGAGAGGACGAGAAACGGAGAAAGAGAGAGAGAGAGAGACAGAGGAACTCAGGAGACAAATGAAATGCAAGCGGGTGGTACAAGCTGTTAGAAGAAGGAAAAATGGAGAGAGGGATAAAAATGAGCACCTCAGGACTAGCCAAGCTGCAGTGAGCAGAATGCTTTGGGGGGAAAATGACTGAGTCTCTCTGTGGATGGAAATTGAGAAGCTTAAGAAAACATTGAACTAGCATTATCACCACCACCAACAACAACTTTTTCATCAGTTTTTTACAACTATACTCCACCATAATTTCATCATCATTTGAAACAAATCATCTTTGATGTTACACAGTTCTTAAAATGCATTGCATTTCTTTTCTTTTTTTCTAATGCCAGTGTTAAAACAATTTATTTAATGTAATATAACAGTATGTTATATTACATACTTAGATTTAAAATAGGAAAACTTAACAATGAGTAAGATAGATGTTCTTGCCTCCACTGAAGCACTGTAAAATTATCTTATATATACTGTACATATATATATATATATATATATATGTATTATACATATTATTTTAATCATTGTATAATAATAAATCATTTGTCAGTAAATTAAATTAATAAGAAAAGTGCATAATAGAAATGTTAACAGAAGTGGTTTCAGATTTTCAGACCCATACATAAAAATTAATTATGGAAAAAAGATATGCAAAAAAAATATACACAATTTCTGATATGAATATATGCGTGCATATTTAAAATAAAGCAGGAGAGGTGCTCTACATTTTTGGTCTGTTTGTTAAATCAGCCAGTCTAATAAGTTCTTATTTAATGCTGATAATAAGGCATACATGCACACACACACACATTTATGCATCTACTATTTGGTAATATTTAACTATGGGTGGAAATCTCCAAAAATTCACTGCTTCATAAAGCAGTAAAGCACACACACCCTTATCGACTGTATTCACTTCAGCCAACGGAAGACGAGAAAGTGCAGACATTAGCATATTTAACTCTCTCCGGCTCTGAACAGAAGGCTTGTTTTTGCAGATTCAGCTCTTTTATTGTGAGCAGCGTCTCATCGCCCCAGTCTCTGTGTAGCAATCATTCAACATTAGCCATTAATCTTCCGCATAACAAAAACATAACTGAGCATTTTGAGAACCACCGTCCTGCTCTATTTTTGGTGAAAGGTATTGATTTTTTTAGCACACGACTACGTGTTCTGGGTACCTTTGAGATATTTATTTCAACGTACTATGATTAGGTAACACTAATTCTAATTTCTGAAAACTATTTAGGATGAATAAATAACTAATCGAGTGTCATGATCAGCTGGATGTGCCAGCCTGCCGATGGCAAACCATCTCCCTGCAAACTGTGTGTGTATGTTTTGCGTCTGTTTTCATTCATGGACATTTCACTCATCTGTTGTCACGGTTCCCCATTGATGTCTCCGCCCCCCTTGTATGTTGCCATAGCCACTCATGTCTAGTCTCCTCCCACTGACCTAGTTTCACTTGTATAAAACCTGGAAGTGTTTGTATGTTGCCACGGGCCATTGCACTGTCGATCTGTCTTGTATTTTCACCCGTTTTTCTGGTTCTTGTTGCTCTGTTTGGATTTATCGTTGCCGACCTCTGCACCTCGTTTGGATTTTCGCCTTTTGCTTCTCCCCTTGGACTCTGTTTGCTGTTTGTTTCGACCCACGCACAGACTCTGACTATTCTCTTCTGCCTATGCCTCTGATAACCCTGTTATGCTGATGATCGACCTTGCCTGTATGACTCTGTCTAGTAAATAAACAATCTACTCATGAATCCGAACGACTCCTCGTCTCCTGATCGTGACATCGAGACCCAGTATACATACGTTTTTTAAGAGCGGAGAGATCTGACAATTGATCCTTGCCTCCAAAGTCACAAAAGTGTACTTGAGGAGCGAGCAGGGGTTGAGCAGCTGAGAGAGCGCAGAGGATTGAGCGAGCGCTACTTGCAGTGCAGAAAAGCTCCCTCACGAAAATGGTTTTCCGCAGTGCATACACGCACGTTTTTTTTATGTCCGCTAGATCTGAAACCAGGCTATTTAAACGCCATAGTCACAGGTAGGCAATGATAGATTATAGAAAACCGCTTAGGGGCGCAGATGATTTTTTTTCCCCAATTAGTGCTTGTGCCACCCACCCATTTTTTGACCCACATCAAAAAATGCTGCCCCGGGTTGCTGCCCCATTCGCCCATGCCTAAAACTGCCACTGCAGCTCGTGTACGCAAGTTTTTGAGTCAACAATGATTATTTTAAAAAATCCACTCACTGTAAAATCTGCATGAAGTGCCCAAACCAAAAAATGTTGTGCATGTGAAGGATTTTGCACGGATAGAACATGAGTGAAGTAAAGCCTTTTTTAGGCTATGTATAATGTAAAGCAAACCATCTGTATGCTGTCTGCAATGAATGCCAATGGCCTAATTTTTTGTTTTATCTAAAAGTTTAACATATAATTTCATACGTACTTATTTGTTATTCTTTTTCAGTTCTGAATACCATTAACTTTAAAATATTTGTTGTACAGTGAGGGAAAGAGGCTATAAGGTTAATATTTACTAATATTTTAATCTACATATAAATTATAGAAATTAATGTAGCATTACGTTTTGCAATTAAACGGTTAACTAGTGTTTTGGGAGTAAGATAAATTTGCCTATTATGAGATCACTTCCTCTTTTTGGCCGGGTGTCGTAAACTCTAGGGCGAGGCTTCTAAACCGTTATATTGTTTCCATCCGCTACATTTTTCAACTTGCGATCATTCGATTTTTGATTCATGATGTACTGATTCACAAGCTTGCGGGCTGATTGAGAGGCACTCTGTAACTTCTCATTACGGAGTCATCGTCATACTCGTCTTCTGCCATTATTACATCACTATTGTTTTGGAAAAGACCAGAATTGATTTGCCGCCTTACAAAAGCCCACATCCACATCTCAGCGTGCAGATGTTTACCCCTCACCCCTATCTTAGCGAGTCTCTGATGGCAGATGAAGTTGGTTCACACCCACTCCTGCTTTCACTGCAACACCAAATATAGCACACAACCCCAGCCCCTCCACCCCCACCCGCGGCTTCTCCTTTCGCCTTACAGCACATAGATCATCTACCTCTCTGTGAGTAATCTTCATAGATTCATAGTGGATATCATTTATCCATTAGACACCTTCATATTTTAACATCAAGATACGCTCAAGGTTATGAAACACGACCTCGACGTGAGACAGGCGGAAATAATAAGACATAGACGGTGTAAATATGCCTCAGTGCGTAGAACCACATTGCCTTGGGTGGAATGATGAAGGTGGTCACTGAAATCGATGCAACTGTAGAAAAAATAGAGGATGAAATGAATGGAAGTTCTGGGCTGGTGGGAAACATTCTTCTGGTTGGAGAGGCCATGGCGATGCTTCCTCCTATATTTGAAACTCAGCCCTGATTCTGTCAGCTCCAAATAACAGCCTCAAACAAAGCCAGCGGTACACATGGGAGGGAGGAGAGGAAGACACAGGAAAAGAGAGAGAGAGAGAGACAGGTATGGAAAGAGAGACAGATGAACGTGAACAGAAAGTCCCATGAAAAAAGGACAAGTCTCCTGGGAAGCTCACATACAACCCAAACAACAACTGTATCTTAAATACAAATTATGAGGAGTAATATTTTCCATCTTAATGTCTCACTTGGTTCATTTGTTAAAATAGGTTTGAACAACACACTTCACTATGTGGTGAGTCAGAATTATGCCTAAAACAAAACTTAAAAACCTTTAAGATATGTTCAAGATTCATACAAACTATAAAGATAACTATGTTGATAAGTATATTATTGTCCACAATAACGAACAAAATTAGCACGCTCTGCATTTGTTGTCTGCCGCTTTAAATGCATGAGCTCTTTAAAGGGGACATCCGATTCGCAACATAATATTATTATAATTTCTCAGTGGTCATGTGAATCAACATTCTTTTACCTTTACCCTCAGTGACCTGTTTATGTGCATGTCTCTTCTGCTCACCACACCCCTCTCTTTTGGCATGTCAACATTAAAAACATTACTTATCCACTGTCAGGAGATAATTAAGACTCTTATGTTCATGGCTGTAGCCAGTGTTTGGAAATTAGTGAGTTCTTGGGTGGGGTAAGAATTGTGTTATATTAAAGGCTCATACACACAGGGACAATTATTGCATGCGAACATCGTCAGTCAATAATGAAAAACAGAAACACCCTGTAAACAAGATGGCGCCGCGCAACTTTTTATGCTTCTGACACTCGCTTGTCACAAAGAAGGAGGAGGAAGCCAGAAGACATGCTGGTCACGCTAGTTCTTTGTTAATTGGCGAAAAAAACATGGATACTTCAAGCAGCAGCTCCAGCTCTTTATTTTCAAAAAGGTCCTTGAGTGCCACCAACTCTCTTCAGCAGCTCGTGAACAAAAGTGGCAATCTTATTGGTCATCCAGTTTTTAAAGCAGCACGAAGAGTTTTTTGTTTTTGTTTTTTTTTAAATTATGTTTTGCACACTCACATTGACGCCCACTTTTGTTTAGTCGCGAGGCATTAAACGTCAGCAATATTCCATTGCAATATTCTTTCCGGTGTGCACAAGCCATAACTCCAACTCTAACACTTAAAAAAGAGAGTTGATGCTTCTAGAAACCCAAATAAATCCCAAAACATAAATAAATTGTTTTGGCCAGGGCAGGGCCTGATCAGTATGACATCATTGTACTCGGAAAAATTAAAACACCTTGATTATTAAGACTGTTTAGGATTTTGATGAATTTTTTTCATTGTAGAGTGGTTGTGTCCACATACTGCTAAGACATATTTCTAAGCAAACATCATGTAAAAGTGAATTTTGCATCCAATTTCCTTTTAAAATTGGTGGTTTCTGATTGGCTGTCTGTGTTTTTAAAATACACCAGCTGGAACAAAAATGCTTTGAAAGTGATTCCAATAATAATTGTTCCAATTTCATTATTGTTAATAATTTGGACTTTTCAAATTGGAAAAATACTATTATGTGAAGTAAAGTAGTTATTGGCCATGGTGTTAATGGCCCACAAATCTTCATTAAATATAATATAATATAATATAATATAATATAATATAATATAATTAATA
>JAUMHG010000072.1:4175837-4186009 GCA_032359395.1 Enteromius anoplus | reverse complement strand
ATGTCCATGTACTGAACTGTTATTATTCAACCATGCCAAGGTAAATTCAGTTTTCCATTCTATGGCACCTTTAAATGAAATGAGGTTTGAAAAAGTTAAACATTGCACGAATCGATTGGGAGTCATTGAACAAATAAGGTCAAAATAAATGCATATTATAAGAAAATGAAAGTGTTTTGTGACCTTGCATGCATTAACCTGTTGTTGGGGACTCCCAAAACCAAAATATGAACATTTCATAAACCATAATAGGGCCACTTTAAATATAGCTGTATAAAATAATAGCCTACCTGTGAGTCACATGCTGTAAATCTGAATATAAGGAACAACAGCACTTCCTCCTTCAACAATCAACAGGTATTTCAACTTTAAACCTCTTTAACTGGAGTTGTGATCCAAAGTGTCTTGTGTTTTGCACATGTCCAAGGGCCTTTCCTTTCTATTTACGCCGTCACGCTGAAGCAATCAGGCTGTCAATCATGTGAATGTAAACTCCTCTGGCAGCCACTAATCGTCGGACACTAAAATCATGTGGCCAGTGTTGGGAGTGGATGTGACAAGTGATGCACTGCTGACAGCTGGACCCTGATTTGACTATGAAACAGCGGGGCGCTGTCTCTGTGCAATTACAGGTGATAAAGAGCTTTATTTGTGCTGCTTGTGTGTTTGTTTTGATTGTTTTAATTGCAATGATTGTTTCTACTGCCACGACTTAAACGCCATTCTGATTGGCACAACTGTTATGTAATAGGTTGTTTATAACGATATGCAGGTTATGTCACAAGACAAATGCTGAGGTATTTTAACAGCTGGCTGTCTGCTTAACCCAGCAAAGCTTGGGCCCTGACATATAAAGAAATCTGGTTTCATTGAAATGGAAAAAGTTTAGATAAAATATTATTAAAATCTACGGGGATAACTTAATTTGTGTTTTTGTTGAGTATTATATTACATCTTAAATAAGCTACTATGCAAAAATCAGTAACCTGTAATTGTTACCTTAAAGAGCAATCTTTAGCTGATTTAACATGACAATAAATAAAATTAGTATAAATTAATGTATTTAGATTAATTTGATGTGATGCTATTTTATTTTTTTATCATTTTCTTTACGTATTTTATTTGAATAAAATCAGCCCATACTGAGCAAAAATATTAAACTTATATTAAAAAAATATTAAACTGCATATACAATATTTTTATTTAAATGGTCAATAAGTATAAGATGAAATTCTGCCAATTTGTATGTAATTAGATCTTTCTAACAATATAACAGACCACTTTTATGTAAATATTATCATTATATATATATATATATATATATATATCAGTGTCACTCTATAGCTCCCAATTAGATATATTTAAATAGTAGTGTAGTTTATATTATTAATTGATGCAATGCAGTGCAATGTTTGCTACTAATATTTGAACACAATTTGTCTAAAAATATATATTTCTGGATAATCAAGTAAACCTAAGTTTAACTAGGGATAAAAAAAACAAAATAAAGTTAATTTACAATTTTTCAGCAAAAGATACATGTACCAGGACCTAAAGAATGATTTTTTTTTACTTGCTATACTATCAATAAGAAGACTGGATTGCATACTATATTGTGTACAACAGGTTCAAATATAGCAGCACTGCTTCCCAGAGAGCTCAACCCTACCTTAAGGCAATGAGGAACTTATGAAGGGCAAAGATCTGGCAGTCTATCCAGACCTATTTGTCAGCTGAGCATTAGACAAATAGTACCGTATTTACTTTACCCTTTTTCATGTCTGCCGTCAACCCACAGAACAGCAAAGCAAAAAGCAGCGCACAGCGGCACTGAATTACCATTGTGTAAACACAGCAGACGGAAGTCATTCCAAGCTTTTGTGTAAATGAAAAGCAGGCCGCTATGTGTTTGTTTCCTAGTGCGTGTGTGTTTAGATGTTTTAATCAACATCATTTAATGCTCACAAGACATATCTTTCTGCGCTTTGTAAGTAGTGGGTGTACTGCGTTGAAATGAAACAGGTTTGTCTTCACTAGGTTGTCTTTAGTATACTTACTAGCTGCATTTGTCTTGGCTTGTTCCCCCGACTATTCAAATGTGCGTGGAAGTATGTATACCTAACATTTACACAATAGCCATTCATGGTGTTATATTTGGCTCTCTAGCAATTTGCATAACTACACAGCTCAGTACAACTGGAAATTTGTCTGATATTTTCACTAGAATTCATTGCCTAGGACGAATCATAAAAACAGTTCATTTGGATAGTTATATAGGGCACTTGTTGAATGAGTAAACTGCAAATGGTTTACCTTAAATGTGTTTTTAATGAAACCGTCGTATAGTTGCATAAGTCAGTATGCTGAGTTTGAGTCACTGTAGCAGTTGTTGTCGAAAATATAATTATATGACATCATGTTCTTATAATGATACTGTAAGAGCAAGTCATAATTCAGAGAAATAATTTACACTGCTGTTTAAACATTTGCTCACCAAGGCTGCATTTATCTGAGAGAAAATACAGTAAAAACGGTCCAATTGTGAAATAGTGTTACAACTTAAAAACAGTGTTTTTAGTTTGAATATATTTCAAAATGTCATTTATACCAGAAAAAAAAAACTAAACTGAATTTACAGCATTTTTAATGAAACCTTGCCAAATGAAAAAAAATAAATGAAATAAATATCAGTAGAAAAATGATTGACACCAGACTTTTAAAAAGTAACATTGTAGCATACGTTACCTTAATGAAAAATGTCTAAATACATAAAATTAAATATTTTAAAAAACAATGCAATATGTGACAATTTGCAAAAATAAATAAGTAAAATTCAGTAGAAAAATGACTGATACCAAACTTCTAAACAGTAAACTTGTAGCAAAAGTTACTTTGATAAGAAATGTCTTCTTAAATAAAATAGAATAAAATAAAATGTAAAAATCTATGCAATATGTGCCAAATTCAAAAAAAAAAAAAAAAAAAAAGTAAAAATCAGTCAGACAAAATGACTGAGGCCAAACTTTAAACAGTAACATTGCAGCACAGGTTACCATAATAAAACAACACCTAAATAAATCAAATAAAATCAATGCAATATATGCCAAACTGCAAAAATAAATAAATAAGTAAAAATCAGTAGAAAAATTACGGATGACAAACTTTTAAACAGTAAACTTGTAGCATAAGTTACCGTGATAAGAAATGTCTAAATAAAATAAAATAAAATGTAAAAAAAAATTATGTGGCAAACAATTGAGTGGTTTAGGACACAAAACATAATATAGTCTGAAGTGAAGTATTTAAAAGCATTATATTGTGTTTTCTCAAATTGTTAGGCCGATGATACGAGGCAACTTTTTGATTAATGTTTTGAGTAATCAGTGGGGCACCTGCGAAGACACAGCCCAAGACTGAACTAAAAGATCCAGATAGAAATGTGTTGCCTATCCTTAATGAAAAAGTGCCCAAGCAACATTGCTCATAAACGTTGCTCTGCATAATTGTTCCAAAAGTTGGCCTGTGTATCATCAGCCTTAGAGTATATTTGGTTTTTAGAAACTGGTTATTCTTGCTTATAACGACCTTGATCACTTGGCAGGGCATGTAATATTGGTCTGGGGTTTCTGGTGTCTGTGTAAGTGTCCACCTAAACATTGTATGATAGCACACCGGAAAACCTGCAGGACAGTCAGCTGCTGCACAGATTTGCAAGTTTTCTTGTGAATCACTGCTATCTAATAACCTACGGCATACACATACTGCCACAGTTTCCTCTCACTTTTCTATTCAGCTTATTGTACACTCAATGGAAAGTATGGGCGCAGCGTAGACTGACTTCCAGGCTTTATCTTTGTTATCTGATGTTACAGTATCTGATCTTATGTCATAAAGGAACTCTGGCTGATATGCATGCAATAAAATGTCAGCGCTGTCAGACGGGACATCTTACAGCGGTGGCAGCTGACAGTGCAATATATTTTATATCACTTGTATTAAATGCAGGAGCCATTTTGATTTTTCTAGTATGGTTAGTTTATCAGTATGTGCGAGCGGATACATCATGAGTGTGAATAATAAATAATAATAAATGTAAGCATAATTAAATACAATTAGGGTAAAGTGGGAAAATGCTCTGTAATGTTTTTTCTGTGAAACAAATGTTAAATGTGTTCAGAAAAGCTATCATAGTTTTAGTGGCAACGACATAAAATATAGAAAATATAGAAAATGAAATTTGTACCAAGGGCGAATTTTGCCCCACAGGTGGGAAAGATTCAGAGAAATTTAGAGAAAACTCAGATTCCGAGTACAGAGAGTTTTACCTTAAAATTAAAAGGAATATATACAATAATTATGAATTATAAAATTATAATAACATATTTGAACTTTTTTTTTATAGCTGATGCAAACTATATATATATATATATATATATAAACTTTTTAGTTTTTATTAACAAACTTCAGGAAAGTTGTATATGATCTATATTGCTATTAATCTTAACTTTGATATTTATATCTGTATATTGGTATCTGTATGAATAACTGTGTTCAACTATTTAGTTAAATATTGCATAAAAAGTTATGATTTGAATAGTTATTTTTCACTTTTTTTACCTTCATGTCGTTCCAAAACTGCATGCACTTTCTAACTTTCTTTTTTTTCTCTCACTTGGTGATATTTTGCATGGACAGAAAAAAAAAAAAAAATGTGACGTGACATTTTGAAGTCACACAGGTTTAGAATAAGAGTAATCACAGTATGGTGAGCTATCCATTAAAGCTTAGTGAGTGATAATTTACAGTATGTGGAGCAAGATCCCAAATGCATTAACAAATAACAAAGCCTGTGTCGACTGTATCATTTAAATCACTATACTTACAGATGAATAATGCAAAACTCGTTTTTTGGTATGTGGCTTTCAAACAATTGCCATTGGTTTTGACATTTCGCTATGCAATATACAGCCTCATAGTGGGTTAAGTGTCCAAATACTTGGCTGCCCACTAGATAGATAGATAAAATAGATAGATGTCACCTGTTCGAGCGTCTGTGGGTCTGTCTCCATATGAGAGCAGAGGAGGAGGACAGGTGAAAGCAGCTGGCTGTGAGGAGCTGCTTATTCGCAGGCCTTTAGGGGGAGTGTTGAGACGCGTGGAGACTGAGACTGGCACCGCGTCTGTGTGAAGGGGGAGAGGCTGGGAAACGACGGGAGCACAAGCGAGGCAGAGCTTCACCGTCTGTGGCCCTCTGTACCCTCGTCCTCGATGCCTGCAAAAAACACATCGCCTTGCCGCTAACAAGGACGCGGAGCGAGCTAAGGATAGACGCCAGCGTCGTAGCGCGAGAACCGGAGAGATGTCTGCGGTGAGTCAGATCTTTTTCTAGGGTGATCAGTCATGTTTCATGTAGGGCTGCTTTCTATTATGATTTCTGATGGACAAACGCTATACAAGCGTTTGCCTTGTCCAGAGGACACTCGGAAGAGTCGGATGCGTGCGCGAGGACGGCTTTAATGCAGCATTAGCCCTGAGTTTTGACATGGCGAATAAGCAGCGGCCAAATGCAACACCCCTCTCTCCATTCACGCCAGCGATATACTCGAGATTAAATGCAATGCCCGTCTTAGCTCGCGCTGCTGATGTTGCCCTAAAGGTCGAACGCGAAATAACGTGCACACCCGCAGCTGCCGGTGTCTAAATAGATGACAGGCGTGAGTCTCGAGGCGTAAGGCTTGATGGTTGAGTTGTGCGTGTTTGCCTCTGTAAAACAAGGAGATGATGACTGATGCGTTGGAATGTTTCGCGCGTTATGATCCCTATAACATGTCCACCGCAGATATGGACCGAGTGGGTGCGTGCACGGCCGGTAGCGCGGTAGAACTGGGCTCTTTTGGGTGAAGGACAGGGCTGTGTAGCCCACACTTGGCGGTCGGGTGTGACATGCCGTGTTGCACAAGTATCCGCACACTGTTACTGTAACAGCCTCGACACGGTCACTGCTGCGAATATGGTACACACGCACGCACACACACTGAACGCTGAACACACACTCAGTGTTATGTAACGAACGAAACATCTCCAAACGGCCTATGGGAGAAATGCTGCATAGTTCTTCTGGCAACATGAGCCATCGATGAAGCGCTGAAATTATGCAGCATGCATATGTTACGGCGATGGCGAACAGTCGTTGATGTTTATATGTGGACGCGTCGTTGCTTTCTGGCGTAAATAAGCGTTTTTAGGCTCTCTTTTCAAATGGAAGCACAATTTGACTGATCTGAAATGAGAGAAACTGAAATTTAGATTAATAACAAATAGCGTTGACACTGATGCGACACTGCGATCTCTATATTTGCATTATGTAACATCAGCGCGCGGCTGCTGAAACGTCGTGCAAATGTCCCGGAGGGAATACAGCGCGAGACGAGCGCCAGCGAGGACGCACGAGACAACCAAACAGGCTATATGTGCAGTTCTCACCTTTAGTATGGCTTCAGATTCTGAATATGCCTCTGAGTTAATGGGTTATGACTTAAATGTACTGTACTGTCATGAGAGCGTTGCGTCGTGAATTAATCATTGTTTTAAGTTGGAGCTTGTCGACGAATCGGTTCTCAGAACCGAGTGATTCGTTCATAAATCGGACTGAATCTGAAACTTGCTGAATTAGGGCTACCATGGGCTACTATTATAGCCTACTCGTACGGTTTCTGTCTCATTTCTGTTGTGCCTAAGCTGTTTGAGTTCATTTAATGGATGGGGTTTTCACAGAAGTGGAAGTCAAAGCTGGCTTAATTTAGTAATAAATTAAAACTGCGAACCGTACAGGCAAATGCATTTTGCCATTGTTTAATGTAAATGTAAATTTCATTTATCTTCCAGGTTTTTATGAGCTGAATCATAGCTGCAATTAACTAAACTAGGATACATGACATTATAATAAACACACATTAGTAAAATAAAAACCATTATTAAGAGTGTATGCTCTATTTTCTCATTTTTATATGAAAAATTTCAGTCATATGTCTGTTCTGCTGGTTTAGGCCTGCTTGGATTGAGCAATTGGATCTAGTTAAGATGATCACTTCTTACCTCTGGTAATTTGTCATTGTCTGATTAGGCAGGATATACCAACACTGTTGCTTTCGGATTAAGCAAACAATTATCGCTCTGAGCAATGTGAGTCCAAAGTCTTTGAACAATTAGTCAGCGTGAATTAATGCAAAGTCATAAATTAATGTTAAGGAGTCAGTTATACAGCGTTGCCCTGGACAACTGTCATTACTTGGAAATATTTGTCCAATGCAAATCAACTGTTCCAGAGAGCGGTGTAATGATATCTGCTTATGCGGTGATACTTAGTTTTCATATTCAGCGTTGCAGTCAATAAAGCTTTATTTGCATTGTTCTTAAGATGTACAATATTGAGAGAGCATATAAAGTACTTAGAGTGCATAAAATACACAAAACTATCAATATGGTTAGGGGATTAAAACAAAGGGACTGGAGATTTGAATTAACCTGTGCTATGAAATGTAGAGGATATGGTAATGATAATGGTGAAATAAAGACATGACATTTGAACATTCCTGAACTTGAAATGATATTTGATCTTGATGATGTCTTGACTCTCTTTCGAATCTTTAGCAGAGTTCCAGCTTTGTGAACAGTGCTAGAATAACAGAGAGCTCAGGATATCTTAAAATGGTGAGGATTCTGAAGCTTCTTAACTTTATTTCTTAGGCATAATGTTATTAATCTTTACTAGTGAGGAAGCAATGCGTATATTGATTTAGGATCTGCCTCTAGTTGATCAGAAATGCATTGAGAGTTTAGGGAAATTGATCAGGAGCTTTTCATATTTGTTGTAGACGTTTTTATTGCTTTGTTCATGTGCCGTGTAATTTCAGCTTGTTAAATAGTGTACCTGTCAGAGGAAGGGAATGCCCAAAGTGCAATAACTCTAGTCTTCAATCATTCAACAGCAAAATTGTCTGGATACCTCGATTGTGTTCATGGATTTTATTTGTCTTATATTATTTCAGTTGATGGTTTTTCGTCAACAGATCCAGACGTTATGAAGATACAATTGAGCAAAGTATCAGATCTTCAAATCCATCAGGCAAGTCTTCGGTAACTAAACGAAACTGGACTCCCTGATAGACTTCAGTCACTTATCAGAAACCTACATTTTTGCTTTCGCACATCTACCGCTCTAAATGAGTGTCTCGGACGGCAAGATCAGGGCTGGGGCGCACACCAGAACCCACACAGGTAAAGAGATGCCTAAAATTTGCTTTATTTCATCCATACATTCTGCCACGTCAATGACGTCATCTGCTCATTTACTTAAACATACATTAAAAATGCAGTTGAGGTAAGATTTTTAAAATATTGTAATTTGGAGAAAAAAAATGCTTATCAAGGCAAGGCAAAAAAAAAAAAAGACCTGAAATAATTCTACAATTTAAAGTAAGTGTTTCTATTTGAAAATATATTAAAATGTAATTTATTCATGTGATACTGAATATTTTTCATTAATCCTTCATTAAAAGTGTAGATAAGGATTGTTTGAATTGAAAAACACATTTTTAAGCACAAAAACACACTTTTTTTCATATTATTCATCCTTTTCATCAAAATGCATGCTAAGGATTTAAAAACGCAGTAAATTTACCCTGATCGAATTTTTTAACATTTTTTATGACGGACTAAATTTTCATGAGGTCAAGTTTGTTTTAAATTTAAACTTTTCTTGTAAATGAGAAAAGGTTTTTTTAAAACCATTTTTAATCAGAAGTATACATACAAATCTTTTTTTGTTTGCCATTCACCCTCACGTGCGCGTCTTTGATTTTCCTACAGAATGTCCTGGATCAACGGCTTCCTAGTGGCCAGAGTGGATGACCGTAAGACCGCTTGGGGCGAGCGCAATGGCAAGAAGTCCAAGCGCAAGGTTGGCTCCTCTCTCTGCAACCCACGCTACATGAGCTGCCTGCGGGACGTGGAAGCCATGGAGCCTCCGCCCCAGCCGCCCCATTCTCAGGCCACCCGATCCGGAGGAGGAGGTACGGGCGCGGGCAACTTCGGTGTGCGCTGCGTGTGGCAGGAAGACCACTATGGGAAAGCTGGGGGTGGGGGGGAGGGCGTGGGGCTGAAATCTGTGGACCTGGGTTTCGAGGACGGCGAAGTGAAGGGCAGGAAAGGGGATGGCTTGGGTTGCGATGGCTCCAGTGAAGACACAGCCAGCGGCGCGGGGTCGGTGACGGCGGCGGACTGCTGGCAGCGGGTGGTACGCGTGTTCCAATCCAAGAAGTTCCAGTCACGCAAACTGGAGCGTCTCTACCAGCGCTACTTCTTTAGGCTCAACCAGAGCTCGCTCACGATGCTGATGGGCGTCTTGGTGATCGTTTGTGGGATCATGCTCACCTTCCACTGCATCCACGGACCACCCAATGTGGTCTACGCCTCTGTGCTCTCCGTGGCCATGGCTCTGTTCTTGGCGCTAATGGTGGTGTGCAACCGAAACGGGTTCCACCAGGACTACATGTGGATGGTCAGCTACCTTGTGATTGGAGTGCTAATCGTGGTGCAGGTGTTCGGGGTGCTGATGGTGGCCCCCCGCAGCGCCTCAGAGGGGATCTGGTGGTCTGTCTTCTTCATCTACATCATCTACACGCTGCTGCCCGTGCGGATGAGGGCGGCAGTGCTCAGCGGAGGAGTGCTGTCCTCCATACACCTCCTCACCACGTGGAGGATCAATCAGGACGATGAGTTCCTCTGGAAACAGGTAGGTCGTTTTATTCTATCCCAACTGAGCTACTTGTTTCTATTCCTTGGAGAATGATGACTAGTTGGTTATTGAGAATGGCTCCATTAAAATAATAATCTCTTTGAAAAGTTGTATCTATAAATTCATCCTATTTAAAGGTGCCATAGAATTGAAAACTGAGTTTAACTTGGAATGGTTGAATAATAACAGTTTAGTACATGGACATAACATACTGTGAGTCTCAAACACCATCGTTTCTTACTTCTTATATAAATCAAGTGTTTGTAAAAGACGACTGAAAAACGGTCAAATTCCAACACAACACAGAGTGTTACGTAACAGTCTAGAGGCGTAATAGTTACGCTCACCACATTTGCATATACCCGCCCATAACTTA
>JAUMHG010000072.1:4161591-4175216 GCA_032359395.1 Enteromius anoplus | reverse complement strand
GCTACATACCTTCTATGTACATATCAGAGAACAATTTAAAATATTCTCTCAATGCATTCTATGGCACCTTTAAAGAATCACAACTAGATATAACAATCTAGATGCTCGAATTTGGCTGTTGCGTCATGTCTTGCACTGTTTTTGCGACCATCCCATTACAAAATGCCCTTTTTCAAGTTAAAAATATTCCAAGTTTGAAAGAATTCTGTTTGATTTCTGTTTCTCTCTGAATATTTTGTTTTTGTAAAAGCCAAGAAATTGTTTAGGTTTTCCAGGTAAGGGGTCAATGATACGATTATTTTAATTGTTTATTTAAAGTGGCCATCGGATGCAAAATTCACTTTATTAGTTGTTTTGGTACATTAAGGTGTCTTGGTGTGAATAATGTCCTAAAATGGTAAATCCCCATGTTTTTCTATTTTAAAGTCTCCTGTCAAAACGACGTAGTGCTTGTGTGTCAGTTTCACGGCTAATATTTACAGTCTGCTCATCACTCCACGGAAGAAAGGGGGCGGGGCCGGCAGAGCTCATTTTCATTTAAAGCAACATGGACTAGAATGGTTTGATGAAAAAAGCTGATTTTGACATGTTAGAGAAGGTGATTTTTTTACGCTACCATTTGGTTCTTTAAAGTTGCGGTGCCATTTTGAATACCCTTTTGTTTTTGTCTACTAATACTAATAATCTTCTTACTAAACATTTCTTGTCACACTTTACTGGACTTCAGATCTACTGTAAACACATTCACTGCCATTTTAAAGTTTGGAAGAGACAGGACATTTTTTAAATGTAACTCTGATTGTATTCGTCTGAAAGAAGAAAGTGATATACACATAGGATGGCTTAAAGGTGAGATGTTTAAGAATCCCCATTAGACATGTACCGTGTTCTGCAATGCGATATATCATGTTAATCAATATGCACGGTATTGTTATTGTGGGAACTATTAAAAATGATTCATAATTTTTAATGTATTTAAAGAACAGCTCTCTCATTAAGTGGTTAACGTCCCCCTGAAATCAAAATCAAAAAGTTTTTTTCATCATTATGTTAGTCTTAAGATTATCTAAGGTTAGCCAATGTGCCCAAATACAGTGACAAATAGGGGTGGGCGATATGACGATTTTTAATCGTGGACGATAAATATTTCTCCACAATCTGCTTTTTAAGGAATATCGTGGTATCGTGCTATTTTATCATCTCCGTCTCAATATGCTGTACAACACAACATACATTCACATCAGTGTTAACTCAGTGGTAGAATTACACTCACCGGACACTGCACTTATTCTCAATCACAGATATACAATCAAGAGAAAAACGTGCCAGTGATGCCTGCAGCTCTTAAAGGGACAGAACTAAACATGCCCTGCTTGTGGGATCAAAAATTATAATTTTGTCATTATTTACTCACTTACATGTTGTCCCAGTTCTTTTTTTGTGCTAAACACAAAATAAGATATTTTGAGTAACCAAACAGTAGCTGCTCTTCGTTGAATTTAATACAATTTTCAACAGAAACAAGAAACTCATTCAGACTCATTCAACGAGCTGAGTGATTAAATGATGTCTCATCAATTCTTCTGACCAATCGAAGGCTCTCTAGAATCTAAAGCTCCCACCCTCTACCCTATAAATAGATGCTGAAGCTGTGGTCACAATGTGAGGGAAAGGGATAGATTCAGGCAGCGTAAATATACTTTCGATTTGGGGCAAATGAGGTCTGGTTTCACGTTGTGTCACGCACACCGTGGCAGCGCTCACAGTCTGACTGGATTTTGTCTCCGGTCCAGAGATGCAGCTGAGACGTTCCACCTAAAATTTCCTGTTGCCAATATTTCAGTGCATCCCTACTGAAAATATTTGACCTTTGGCGTAATGTTGGAAATATGAAAAAATGGTGTAAATTAGCAAACTATCTTACAGCAAAAAATTCAACAAACCTGATATGGACAGGCCTTTGGTGCTATTGTGTGATGTATTTGTTAATATTAGCATGGATCATCTGGAACGCTAGCATGTTTGAAAGCACTGTGCCAGGCTTTGGCTGTGCTATCTGTGGCCGCAGTGTGTTGTTGTGAGTCAAGCCAAGGACCTCGGGGGTAGGATGAAGGTCAGGCAGCATGGTTGAATGAGCCGCCCCGGCAGAGGAGATCCTTCCTTTTGCGCGCCTCCCATGAAAATATCAGCATCATGTTAAGCGCTGTCACCAGGCCTCTGTGCTCCTACACAAGGGACGCTTTGTACTTTTCTCCAGGGTGTGTGTGTGAGGAGTTTTTGGGGACAGGAGGAGGACAGTGTGTACTGTATGAAGGGAGGGTCACCGTATGTCCATATAGCGCGTTGACAAACTATTGATTTACTTCTACTGTACAAAGTAGTGGGAGAGAATGGGAACAGGAGGTCATTTCATTATAAACCACCAGGAAGACAAAGCAGAACGTTTGGCTCCATTAATGCAGGAAGAAATTCTGGCTTACAACACATTTCCATCTTTTAATTAATGGGTTAGCAGATCTGTGAGGAAACCTCGCCATAGCATACAGGAACACTATGTAAGCTGGATCATTAGTCAATGTTTGCAGTACGTCTTTGCCGTTTATTACAAGCCTCAACATTTGATTAAGTCAACACATAAAATTGACTCTCCTTTCTTTTAGATTATAAACTAGTTATTTCTGGGCAAGTTGGTCTCTGATATTTGTATGGATATTAATAAATGGCGGTTGTTAAGAGAGGACCATGGAATGTGAGAAGAATAGTTTTGGTGAAGCACAATTGATTAAGACAGAAAACTAATTCAACTAAGCCATGAACTTACGATAGTCTATGGGGCAATAATAATGGAGTGAGTCATTTCTGTAAACAAGCTCTTTTGTTTGTTTTTCTGAGGTATTCTGTCATGATATTCTGTGCTATTCGTTACAGCGTAACTTGCATTGTATTTACTGTAGTCCTTCAAGGTTTTGGTTTGGCCTTGTTAAGGGCACTATTGGTTGGCCATCAAGATTCTGACTAGTTGACCATGTAATGTTTAGTCTCCATGAGTACCAAAACACTTTTTTTAAAATTTATTTTCATGGAGGATGGACCTGGAAAAATACATGATGAGCTTCGCAAGGTTAGATCAGATGACTATTCTTTCATTTTTAAAAACATGGTTCACCCAATGAAAAGTTTTCATTCCTTATCCACCTTCATGCTGCTTTCAACCTGTATGACCTTCTGTTAAACGAAAAAGAAGATATTTTATTGAATGTCCATGCTGATTTTCTTCCAGTTAAATGAATAGTTTAACCCCCAAAATTTGCCAAAGCCAATAGATCCTCTGCAGTGAATGTGTGCCGTCAGAACGAGAGTTCAGTCAGCTGTTAAAAAAAAGAATCCAGAAGGAATCCACACCACTTCAGTCCGTAAATAAACAACTTGTAAAGTGAAATCTGCATGCTTGTAATAAACAAATGTTTTGACTTTAAACCGTTTGTTTAAGTCTGTAATGTGTGCATATTACTCTTCTGATTCAGATGAGAAAAACTGTTCAATGGAGAATGAATGGGAGACTTGCATTCAAAAAGTTTATGTTATGTATTCCTAAGAATTCATTACATTTGAATTTGTAAACTAAGATTCTTTGTGGGCAATACAACAATCTTTCACACTAAATGTGAATAAAAACTAAACAATTTAAAATAACTCGGCCCTGGCCTGATGTAAATGCGTACAAATACTACACCAAACAAAAACCAAAACTGGGTTTTTTTCTTTCTACAGGTTATATTAAGGGTGTTTTGATGGTTTACATTTTATTTTAATATAACATTATAATACCATTTATAGTTTTGCTTGTTTTGTTTTATGCGTTAAAACAAGTGGTCATGCTAAAACACATAATTTGATAACATAAAAAAAATGTGGTGAGAAAAAAATGAAACATTTAATAGGGCGCTAAACATGTCATTTCTGTCAAACGTGGAAATGTATGTGTTATGATTTTAATCAATAAGACATTCAAATAAGACAAAAAGGTGTTGAGAAGAACGAAAAAGGGAAAAAGACGGAATCCAGAAAAATAAAAAAAAAACTGAAAAAAAATTGAATTTGGAAAAAAAAAATTGCGATAATCGTAATTAATCATCGAAATTACATTTCGAGGGAGTAATTGAAAAATTGAAAAATTGTTTTTTGTCGTAATTGTGCAGCCCTATTTAAAAAGCTGAATATTCTTTAGCATTTTTTTCTCAATACGACTACAAGGAAGTGCTAAAATCGCCAATGATAAATTCACAATAAAATCTGTCATGTAGCACCTTGTTCCTTCATAAATCCTTTCAACGTGACCTTTGTTGTCAGTCATTTTTTTTTTAGGAAGAGTGAGCGCTGATGACACGTGCTCTTATCTCTAATAGGCTGAAGCGGATCTGTGTGGAGATTTCTCAGAAAGCCGCAGTGTTATACAGGCCAATTTATCCTGCGGTGTGGACACTGCATCCAGGCATTTCCCCTTTCCTCTGTGACTCATTAAACCAGCGCACCATCCCTGCTGGTTCTGCTGGTGTGCGTCTGAGTGTGCCCTCAATAATCGCAGTGATCTGAGACTTACCGATGGTTTGCAGGAGTTATAACTGACCACAAGAATCCCAATCATCGCTAACACAGCGCTATAGATAGGTCCTATTTATAGAGCATTTCATACAGTCGTAAATCTATTTTTAAGCTGTGCACGTGCACACGCTCACTTGCTCTCGTACAGATGAATTATAGTACACTGATGCGGAAGGGGTGTTTGGATTCGGGGCTGATGACTCAGAAATGTTGTTTCAAGTCTTACGTTACCGTGTATGTTTCCCACGATCGCTTCACGCCTTGTTTGCAGCTTTGTTTTGTCTATACATATGTGCGTATTTGCATGCATGTGTTTTCGTGCCAGCTGAACAATGTTTGAGAGGGGGTGTGAGTGATCTTGAATGCATTAGTCTTTTTTTAAAAGGGATAGTTGACCTAAAAATAAAAAAATCTGTCAATATATTTATTTATGAGTCAAAGTCCTTTAGAAAACTGGCAATATTTTTTAATGAGTAAACAATTTTTTCGCCTTAGAAACAAAAGTATGTGATATATATATACATATATATATATATATATTTATATTACATATTATATGTAGCAGTGAAAAAACTGCTCTATATTTTTACTCTTTACATAAAACTAAAAACATAATCATAAACTTTTATCTCTCATTGTATAAATGAAAATTGTATCACATATACAGTACATCTACAGGTATATATTATGAATTATATAACTGAATATAAAATTACATCAATTACGGTATGTAAGTAAAAATGTTGAAATTTAATATATGTAAAGTGCCAGTTCTGATGTAAAAATTTAACAACACAATATGTTTTTATGTGTTTTATTAATTACTATTTACTATACTATTAATTAATAAACTGTACTTTAATTTTATGCATTTATCATTACTGTACAAGGAATACATTTTCTTGGCATGAGGGTTAAGTCAGTGAATACATCTTATAAATAATGACAGAATTGCCATTTTGGGTGAACAATCTCTCTTTAATATGTTTTAACATAGTTAATTCTCTCTTTTTCTCTCTCTCCACAAGAGGATACGGGTGAGTGAGGTGGTCAGACTCTGTGTGTGAGTCATGGGGGTCTATATATTGGTTGTCCAGTACCGGTTTTATTCTTAGCCTGTTTTATTCTGAGATAATGATGTTAGAGAAGCACCAGCATCAACACATGTCTGTTGGGCTTTAAATATAGCATTGGACAGTGGAGGGGGGCTTTGATTTAGAATATTTCATGTTTGAAATAATAATGAAATCCTGTTCCTGATCCCCTTCAGCCTGAAGAATTCCCATCTGTTTTGTGTTGGTTTACTTTGGGGAACTTCCTTTCTCTTCCTGTCTGGAATTTCATTATGACCATAGGAATAGGCCATGAGTACACTTTGGCTGAAGACTGGTGAGATCTTAAATCTAAAGGCCCGTTCACACCGTTAACAATAAAGATACAGCTCTAAAAATCATTCTCAATGTTAAAGAATAGAAGCATCCGTGCCACAACTATAACGATAAAGGCACAGGGAATCATTTCCATAACGTTTTTTTTCCAGCTGGTGAACTGTAGAAACATTGACATCCCATCAGAATCAATCTTGTTATCATGCCCTTGAGAATTTAAAGCGGCAGACACGCTTAAGTTTAATAATTAGCAAACAATAACAATTGTTTATGACTAGTGAAAAGCGTACGCATGCATTCCTAGCGTCGCAAAACTGATGTCACGTGGACTGTTTTATCAATGTTTTTACAACGTTTCTGGATCTGGGGTCGTTTCAGTTGTATTGCTGTCTATTTAGGGTCAGAGAGCTCTCTGATATCATCAAAAATATCTTAATTTGTGTTCTGAAGATAAACGAAGGTCTTATAGGTTTGGAACGACACGAGGGTGCGTAAATAATGACAGAATCTTCATTTTTGGGTGAACTAACCCTTTAAATCTGATCAGTTTCACATTATCGTCTATGGGACACATTTTTTTTATAATAGCTCATATTCAGCAGTGACAGCTGGTCACACACTTCATTCTGTATTGTGCACTTCTCAAGTTCAAAGCAGTGTAGAAAGTCTAACATGCAAGTGAAAAATGCCTTGGTTGTTATATTTATTAACAACAATTTGGGATGAATATTATGTAATTGATTGGTGCTCTGTGAGTGACGTGACACTTCTTGTCCAGTACGAGAGGCCTATCTTGTGAGTAGCAGGAGCTGTCAAACTGTAGGACTGCGACCCAGATTTTCTGACACGGCAAGAACTTTGTCAGAGGCTGAGATTCATCACAAAGACCATTAATTGGCCATCTGTGAGCATGACCCACTGGACTATCCCAGAAATGTGCAAAATTGTGGCCAGAACCATTCACTGGCTTTTACATGGCAAACCATATCTAGACACCCCAGTATCATAGAGATTTGTGCACAGGCAAGCACTTATCTCATTTTCTTTAGAAAATTATTTTAATAAATACAATGTTGTCTTATTTAGTGGTGTAACGGTGAATTCTGTCAGAAAACATTGTCATGAACCAGTTAGATTTAATTTAATTTATTTTAATTCAGAATTATTTTTTTGGGATGTTTATTGTTTATTTATTATTACTATTATTATTACCGTTATTACTGTTAACGAACAATACACAATTAAAGTTAGCTGAAATTAAAATAAAATAAAATTACAAATACATGCTTTCATATTATTAATTTAGATTAATCACATCCAAAATATATTTTTTTATACAATATATGTATGTGTATATTTATTATGTGTATATAAATACAAATGCATACATGTTTATATATTTAAGAAAAAAATATGCTTACTGCATATATTAAATATATATATATAATATAAAATGCAGTAATATAAATATATAAATGTATATAGATGTAAATATTTTCAGAATATATGCTGTATGTGTGTATTTATATATACGTGTTTATAACACACACCTATATTATATAAACAACATTTTTGACTTATTTTGGATGTGATTAATTCCAATTAATCATGCGACAATAAATATAAAAAACAAATAAAATATAAAATTTTGCCATCGCAAATAACTGCAATTAAATGTTGAATTAACTATAACTAAAGGTAAATAAAAATAACAAGCTACTTTTTCCTAACTACATTTTTTCTTAATTACAAAAACAAAAAGACTAAAGCTTAAAATAAAATTAAAATAGAAAACGAAAAGCAAATTCAAAATCTTGTTAACAATAATAGCATTTATATTATCTATTGTTTATTTATATTAGGATTTATATGTGTTTAAGTCTTAAAAACCAAAAAAACTCCAATACAAATGCATTCTTAAAACGTCTTTGTTTTTTTGGGAAGATGAATTAGAGCAAGGCAAAAGAAGGTGAAAGTAAATCTAATGTTAGATCACCTGCCACTTTTTTACTTCCTGAGGAAATAAAGTCATACTTCTCTTTCTTTCCCTCACTTTCACTGTCTTTCAGTCTCTCTGCTCTTTGCATCCATCTTCTGAAACTACGAGTTGGTGTCCTCTCTCTGAAACCAATTAGCACACAAAATCCACGAGGCCCAAACAAACAGACTCGCACATACACAATAGAATCTCCTGTTTCCTCCAGCCAACACCCTCCCTCAGGGCTCTCCTCTTCCAAATCTTTCTCCTCGCTCTCCAATGCAACAGACATCAGCTGCTGTGTGACCGAGTGTGTGAGCTGGCCAAACTCAATTACATTTCTCAGTTCAGACCTTTTATTAATTACAAATCATGTTAGCAGTATAAATGAATTATGTGGGAAATGTTTTGCACAATGCACTGACCACAGCGCTCAAAAATGCCTGCTTGTGTTCTCTGGGGAACAATTGCTAGTTTCTTGCCTTTTCTCAGTCTTTCTGTTTGCAATTTGCTGCCTTTGAGTTCATATTTACTAGATGGTGTCATATTTGGTTTGGTGCGTAAATTATATAATAATTCAAAATACCAGTGTTGTAAAAAAAAAAGGTTGATTGAGATACAGCTGAAATAAAATAAAATATAAATATTATATAGATACAATTTAATTCGCAAATAATTAAAACATGTTGAATTAACTATAAGTAAAGCTAAATATAATTATCTTTATAATACAATCTAGTGCTACACGATTAATCATATCGCAATCGCGATGTCAGCCTATGCGATTACATTTCAGCAAATGTCGCGATTATATTAAATAAGCAAATGCATTCGTGGACGTAACAAGACATTAATTCTTGCGTTCACACCAGACGCGAATGAATCGTTAAGCGCGAGTGATTTACATGTTAAGTCAATACAAAGACGCAATTAGACATCCTGCAGTGCGATTCACATGAATTAAGCGGTGCATTAAACACGGCCGTTTTACACTGCACGCATTAGCAGCGCGCGCCGATTGTGCTTTCATACTGGCAGCGTTTGACGCCACAGCTTGTACTGCAGTAGGCTATAGACAAGCATCTTTCTATCGTAATTTCCAGCGCTCTTCTCCGAGCACTGTGTGCCATGTGCTTTGACTTATGTCATTTCTCTACACCTGCTACTCGCTGCTGCGCCGCCCCTGCGTTCTGAAAGCTCTCATCTGCTAACATGAAAAAAATACACCCTGCTGACGTGTGCAGTGTGAAACCGACGTAAACTCGTAATGTTCAAGCGTCCAACTACTCGCGAATAGTGAGATAAATTCGCCCAAGTCACCTCAGGTGTGAACGCACTTCAAAATGCAATGTCAAAAAACACTTCAGTTTTCTCCAAAAATAGATTTAATTTTACCCCATTTCTAAATGATTGGTAAACGACTCGTATAAAGCAGTTTGAAGAATCAGTCTGTATAAACCCCGCCTTCCGGTGATCCCTCACTGCTGTGATGGGTCAGATGCCACAGTACTTTATGATTGGTCTACTGCTACAGCCTGTGTCGAAAATGAAACGCCCATTGCCATAACTGAATGACAGCGCACGATACAGCATCTTCTTGACATGATGTAATTCATGTGGAAATTTTACTGTTTGTGGGCGGGGCAAGATAGAAAAAGCATAATAGGGCCACTTTAAGAAAATAATTGGCACACTTGAGAAGAGATACCAAAAGAAATATATCAAGTATATGTTACATCCTGCTAAAATGTTTCGGGACAACATGTACAAATATAAAAATGGGTATTTGTTTTATTTATCTGTATTTATCTGTAAATTTTGAATTTTATTTTAAAGTTAATTTAATGTAATTTAATTCAGTAATGTAAAGATGTTACTGTTATTTAATTTTGTACAATTTAGTTTTAATTTGAAAACATTGTTAATTTATTGTTGTTGCTAGATTGCACTGTATACTGTATCTCAGTTGAGAAATACAGATTTCAGCATTATTAGTAATCTGTGTGTGCATTTTCTTTGATAACAAGCAAGTTAAGTCATACCACTAGTTTATCGGATCGCAAACGCAAATCACAATTTTGACCTTAATAATCGCAATGTGACATTTTTCCCAAATCATGCAGCCCTACATTATATCATATCATTTGCCAAGGCGTGTTATTTTTTATTTAAAATTTTTATTTTGTGGCCTCCAGTTCTTTTCAGCGTAAGCTACTGTGGCTTCCTTATTTCTTTATTCTGCATTTGCGACTACGGTAATTTACACTGAACTTGGTATATTGCATTGGTCGATATGTAAATGAGATGTGGCCTCTCTGTTCTTTAATTTGCACAATGTAAGTAAATCACCAGCAGAAATTTCCCCTCCCAACAGTGCTGTTTTGGATTTGTGCTCTCGTTGTAAATTGCCATGTTTACAAAAACTGTCCCTATATCTTATAACATCAGTGTTGATAAATCACCCACTTAAAGGGAAGGATAGAAAAATTGGATTGGGAAATTAATATAATCTAATTAAATTAAAGTGCCCCTTTTATGCCTTTTCAAATATGATTTTCATGTCATGTATGTGAACATAAACTATCTACAAAGTTGTGACGCTGACAGTGCACGATAAATAAAGTTATTGTCTATAAAAAAAAAAAGTCGGCTCACATTCGCATGAACGAGTCGTCAGCAATTTTCTCGTCAGCGATCTTTTTCTGTTACGGATCCACGTCACAAAATTACATATTTGCATAATGTCCACCCACGTTCTACATCGCGAACAACTTGTTATGGCAATGGGCGTTTCGTTTTCCGACGCGCTGTAAATTATCATATGCCACTTACAACAATAAGCAGTTACATGATGAGTTTACATGATAAATAATATTGGATGAGCAGAGATTATATTCATATATTCAATATGTTTATTGTGGTTTATGTACAGGATTTTAATAATTAGTGCTTCTTAAGAATAATAAGAAGTGATTTTTATTGGTCTCTATAGATTCCATCATGGTTATGTTCGTATTATACACCTTCATAAAGAAAATATTAAAATCCATATACAGATTTGATTTTGTTCAAGTCCGTTTTTGCTGCAGAATCACACTTTGTAATTTTACACAATATAAATATACTTGTATTATAATATTATCATATATTAAGGGGTGTGGGGAGAAATCATTATTGCAATAATTTCCCTGGCAATATTGTATCAAGACGAAGGCGGCAAGTATTGATGTTTTATCAGGGCCTGAATTTTGGCAAGGGATTGTGAGTATTGCACATAATTATCATTTCCGCATGCTCAGCGTTTATAATGCAGGAAAACAGATTAAATCAATAAACCTTTGTCAAACTCTGCCACATCTTTCTTACTCCCTTTTCCTCGGAGCGATATGTAAAGGAAACACATTCTCATACAGTGTATATATGATTTTGAAATAGTCTGAGAAATCCAAATGAACAACGTGTCAGAGAAATGTATCATATTGGATAAAACGGATGTAAACAAAGTTTCCCCTTGTCAACATTTGGATTTGAATATATGTTATGCCATACTCAGCTGGCTCAAAATTCTTAAAATAACAACAATATTGTATCTGTATGTATGCATACACAAATTATTACATTATTATACATTATTATTTGCTGTATTTACTAAATCTCTACTTATCTCTTTATCAAATGTGTCAGCTGTGGATCCCTGTTTTTTTAAGGACAGCTCAGTAAACAGTGGAGTTCAAAGAGTCTGACATCAGACTGAAAATCTGGGACTGAAATTAGAATTTTATTCTGAGAATAAAAAAGATTTTTTTTTAACTGCGTTTAGACGAAGAAACAAAGTTCTCTTGCAAACATTCGCCCTGTACCAGAAAGCACTCTGTTCGGGTCGGTCTCTCACTCTTTCTCTCTCTCTGCGGGAAGTGGTCTGTGAGGTTTGCTTAAGGCCTGTTTGTTTGATTAGTTCAGCTGTTTCGTCTCCGATATTTTCATCACTATTTATTCCTGTACTGTGTTTACACACTTGAGCTGAGTGGGGCCCCAAGTACACATTTAAATGCAGAATTAGACATTATTCTCATATGGGTGGATTAAAACTGCTCTTTTTGATTGTGGTCAGATACTAAAACTGTAACACAGAACACAACTGTGTTCCTTATTATGAGCAGATGTATTTTGGTCCATCCGACTTCCTTATATTTTCCCATCTTTAAAGTCAGTCGTGTCTGTTTTTGATGCACAATGACATGATGTCCCACCAGTGAAGATGCAAACTAATTTGATACTAATTTGATATGTTTATAATTTTTTATATAGTGCATGACTTAAGGACCAGTACACATGTAGTGATGTGTTATGTGTTAGTGTGATTTTTTTTTTTTTTTTTTTTTTTTTTTTACAATCAGATGTCTTTTTTTGTCATGCAAACACCTTTACAACCACATAGAAATAGTCACAACTGGCTAACAGTTCATTAACAACCACTTACCATTAGGGCTGGGCAATATATTTTGCAATATATTCATGCGCATCTTGTCAGTAAATCCGGTTCTTTGATTAGCGGTAAATCTCCATCAACTGTTTTCAAAAGAAGTGGCAGTTAATGCACACAGCCGTAGATCACTGACAAGCTACGCAATATTCCTTTCAGTTCCGTTGGTGACTCATTTGTGATTCTGAATGCAATATTATGTAGCTTGTCAGTGATCTACGGCAAATAACCTGTAAAGCAACACTTGTAGCCCCCAACAACACCATGGCAACATTATAATTACTTGAAACACCTTAGCAACTGCATAGCAGCACTCACATTTACCCACAACACCTGAACAATGTTCTATCAAGCAAATTAGAACAACTGACAATGACTCAGTACACCCTAGAAACACCTTTTATACACAGAACGTCTTAGCAACTGCTTGGTAACATTCACAGCCTTCAACAACACCCTAGCAACATGGTAACGATGACTTGGAACATCTTAGCAACTGTATAGCCACACTGTCACCCTACAAAACACCCTAGCAACATGGTAACGATGACTTGGAACACCTTAGCTACTGGATAGCAACACTGTCACCCTAGAAAACACCATAGCAACATGATAATGCTGACTTGGAACAGCTTAGCTACTGTATAGCAACACTGTCACCCTACAAAACAGCCTAGCAACGTGGTAACGATGACTTGGAACACCTTAGCTACTGGATAGCAACACTATCACCCTACAAAACACCGTAGCATCATGATAATGCTGACTTGGAACAGCTTAGCTACTGTATAGCAACACTGTCACCCTACAACATACCCTAGCAACATGGTAACGATGACTTGGAACACCTTAGCTACTGGATAGCAACACTGTCACCCTAGAAAACACTGTAGCAACATGATAATGCTGACTTGGAACAGCTTAGCTACTGTATAGCAACACTGTCACCCTAGAAAACACTGTAGCAACATGATAACGCTGACTTGGAACTCCTTTGCTACTGTATAGCAACACTGTCACCCTACAAAACACCCTAGCAACATGGTAACGATGACTTGGAACACCTTAGCTACTGGATAGCAACACTGTCACCCTAGAAAACACCGTAGCAACATGATAATGCTGACTTGGAACAGCTTAGCTACTGTATAGCAACACTGTCACCCTACAAAAC
>JAUMHG010000072.1:4136936-4157606 GCA_032359395.1 Enteromius anoplus | reverse complement strand
TCTGTGAATGTGTCCAATGACTCAAACTTTTTTTATTTATATATATATATATATATATATATATATATATATATGCTATGAGTGGCATATTTTGAACAATGCAGCAAACCTTTTAAATAATTAGATAAAATACTGAAATAAATAAAATGACTTATTAAACTGTTTAACTGATTGTATTAATTGGTCAAGATTCATATGGGTCGGTTAATGGTTAAACAGTTAAAATGAACATGCCTAAACAGTACACGTTCACAATTACAATTTAATTGTGACCAACTTACTCTATACATGAGGTGACTGTAAGACTGTGAGACTTTGTAAATAAATCAAGTTGTAAGATTATTGAAGTACCTGTTATTGCCTTTTTTATGAATTGTGAAACTTACTTGTAGATTCTGACAGAGAATCGCCTTTAAACTGCATGTTTTTCCATGTACCATTATGCATAATGAACCTCGCCACCATATTTGCTAGTTGGTAACAGACGCTGCAGATGAAATGGATCCTTTGTCTTTTTCTAATTGTATCTGAAACCCTAAATTTAGCAAAAGGGAAAAGATGACTCATCAGCCCATATTACTCTTTTCCATTGCTCAAGTGTCAAGGTTTTGCAGCCCTTGTGCTAGGTTATGCATCTCTGTGTGTTGTCATTGGATACCCATCGTTTCTGAATAGCAGTCCTGTCATAAATTCCAGCTTTGACATGCAGGTTTGGTTGATGCTGTTGTTTTGGAAAGTCACACAACAAAATGTTAATTGTCAGACCTCTTTTATAGCTGTCAGCATTAATCAACCTAATGTGACTCACCTCTGCAGCTGCATTGGTAATTGAGATTTAATTACTTCAGGAATAAGCTCTTTTCCTGCAGCGTTGCTGTTCGTTTGTCAATCTGCATTTGTTTGAACTGTATGTACAAAATGAAGGGGTAGTTCACCTTAAAAATGAATGATTTACTGACTCTGAGTTCATTCTAACCTGCATGCAATGCTTTCTTATGTAAAACAGTAAAAGAGATGCTTAGCAGAATGTTCATGTTGCTCTTTTCCATACATTGTGAGCATTTGTAATTAAAAAAAATTATATTTAGAATTTTTTCTAAAAAAATGCTCAATTCTTTCACTTAAGATTTGTCGACTGGGGTCGTGTTTTGAACCATCTGCATTGAGCCACTTGCATTAAATGGTGAATAATACTTTAAAAAGTATTTCTTTAATGTTTCTTGTCTCATTAGGCTAATGTGCCTGGTCACAACATGACCTGAAAAAGCAGCGGAACAGTTAAAATTATGTCCAAATTATGAATATTATTATAGAAAGTAAATATTTTGTCCCGTTCAACTCGTATATAGTGAGTGTGTTTAAGTTAGAACCAGAAAGGCCTGTTAGGCTAGTGAAGTTGGTTAGCTAAAGGGTATCATACAGTGTCTGTGTTTGATCCCATGAAGGCTTGACTTGGATGTGCGTGTCAGTTATTTCCGTAATCTTACTGAACATTTAGATGATAAGAGACTAGTTGTGGTGGAGTCTCATCACTTAGTTCAGTTTGACACTGAGAGATAAGATAAACAAAAAAAAAGAAAAAGAAACACAGGGAGATGCCTTGCTCGTCTCGGTGCATGAAGAGGAGAGTATGTGTATTTTCAACAGACACGCATGAATTCAGACATTAAACCTCCAGATGCTCCTACAGAGTCATCGCCCGAAACAGGAAGCAGCTCAGACCTGTGTCCTATCAGTCATTGCCCTGAGAGGAAATGATTTACACGTTTACTTGCAACTTTTCCATCTTCTGTAGTTTTTTGTTTCTTTCTTTCTTTCTTGTTCTTTTTAGTAGTACAATCAAATAAAAAGTAGGTTGAATCCCTTTTAAAGTTCAGGTAAACGTCAATTCCATTACTTTTTCTAACTTAAGTTGCTTAGTTAAGAGCATGCGTTGGAATAATTTAACCTTAAAATGTACTAAATGTTATTTTATTACCAAAATACCATTTATTTTAAATATCACAATAAATATTGTATTCTGGACTTCATATATCATGATTTCACATCTTTACATCCCTACTAACTATTTTACATGTTGATATATTTTAAAACGTTATTTATTTCTGACGCAAAGCTGAATTTTTATCATTATTCCTCTACTCTTCAGGGTCACATGATCCTTCAAAAATAATTTTGTGTGAAAACATTTTATTTTTTTATTAGTTTCAAAAAGAACGGCATTTAGTTAAAGCATGTACATATAGTTTTATAACAATGTATATTTTATTTTTATAACAAGAGTTTACTACTGTCACCTTTATTTTATTTATTTATTTAATACATCCCAGCTTAATAAAAGTATTTTTTCTAAAGTAAAATCAATCAAACATTTTTGAAAATATTTTTTTTATGTTACCAATATCATGAATTATTCATTCCTAAATATCCTGTTATCGTTTTTATGTTTTTGGCAGGTCTTTCCTTGTCATAAAAGGATCAAATTACCTGAAATGAGGTTGCAAGGTCTGCAAGAGTTTATTATAAATGTAACTGTTTCATGTTTTATTTCTTGTTTCATGTTTAAATTCCATTTTTAAGTATTTTTGAATAAATCATAAATCCAGAGAAAAACTGAGCATCATGTCATTAACACTTGTGTGATGCTCCTTATGGCCCTGTGCACTCCAGGATCTGAAATTTTAGATGAATGACAGTATAAAGCATTTCTTGACAGAATAGCAATGAACTGTAACTGCTTGCTAAAGACTGTGGGTTTGAACACGTTTGTCGAGTGAGAGGAACTAATTATGTTGTTATTTGTGACACTGATACTCTGATGAAAACAGTGAGATACTGCCAGTTAGCATTTTAGCTCAGCACTGATTTCATAAAATTTTTCTCAGTAATGCACATGTGCTTTATTTTACAGCTTTTCTGGCCAAGAGTCGCCCACTTAAACAGGAAGTGACCAGCATGTAAAGTGACCAAACACAATGCATTTTGCTAAATCTAAAATATGTAAATCCTCAATAAAAGTATACCTTTAAATGTGCAAATCAAGCCAATTACATCAGAGCATGAGGTATTGGCAAGTGTTTCGGTCTTTGAGCGGACTGTGGGATGAGAGTAGTTCATATCCATCCTGACGATGGGCTCTCAGGTCATGTGAGTCTTTTTTGAAGGACATTGTGGAATTTGGGCTGGAGCTGCTGAATGAAAGTCACAGTCGTGACAGCGCATGGACAGCGTGCCAAGCTCACACCCCCATAACAGATGCATGATGACACCATGCCCCTGATTTAAGAGTCAGTTCAGCAGTTCGATTAGGTTTTTTTGGGGTTTGGGAAACTTGGGTTTCTAAGTAACCCTCGGCCAGCTTTGACAGTTGAATTACTGAAGCAGAAGGTCTCGAAGGAATTAGCTCAGTGTGAAATATTCACACCGCTCGGCTGCAGTGGTAGCACATAGCCACTAACCTCTCACATGAGTAGAAGATCACACTTCAGGTAGACAATAGCTCAGTTACCAAACCGGTCTTTCACCTTATATCAGTACAAAAAAGCAGGAAACCTTAAAAATTCAACACACAATAGTACCAAAATGTCCCAAGTGTAAGTACCTAAGTTCTTAGTTCACCAAAAAATGTAAATTTGATGTTTATCTGCTTACCCCCAGGGCTTCCAAAAGATAGGTACATTTTCTTCAGATTTTTAACTCAAACCATTACATGATCGTCAATGGGTACAAAACATTCCAAAGCTTTGAGAGTCAAAACATAACAAAAACTGCTCTGGATATATACATAGATATACACATAGATATAGAAATAGATCCTTATGTAAGACGCCCATAGAAAAAGTCACTAATGAGGCATCTATGTATAGTGACTAGGGCTGTCAATCGCATACAAAATAAAAACATGTTTACACAGTGTATATATAAATACACACACATACAGCATATATTTTGAAAATATTTACAAGTATACATTTATATTCATAACATTTATATTACATAAAGTATATTTAATATATAAACATAACATATTGTTCTTAAATATATATATGCATGTGTTTGCATTTACACAGATATATTATGTAAATAAAAACTCTTAATTGTTTGACAGCACTAATTGTGGCATTTTACATGCTGATTCTTTTGAAGGATTTTACTAGCAATTTCTGAGTAATTTCTCAGAATTTTTTTAATGTAAATCCCCCTGGTAGTAACACAATAAATCGATCTAATATTTTTGTAGCCTTGTATATTTAGTTCCTTTTCAGGAACTCGAGCTGCGTCCGAGACGCTTTAGGAATGCCCTCAGCGTGACCATGCTCTGAATCGTATGTGAAATCAGCCAATGAAGAGTTGGGACATCATAGGCGGGTGACGTCATCGGCCAGGAAGCATATAAGCATATGGAATGCTGGCCGGCAAACAGGTTTTTGTCATTCAGCGGCGCGCTTCGTGTATGCAACAGTCCTGCGTTCCTTATATTCCCGGCCCCGTTTTTACCGAGGTGGTTGCTGTGGCTGTGCTCAGGGAATCGCGCTGTGGGATTTTGTGAGGACGGCATCATTTTCCCACCAGATCGAGAATGTACGTACAAGCATATTGTCATTTCGAGTACCTGGGAAGCGGAGCTCGCGGTGTCAGTCCTCGAGGGGGCTGATAGCGTTGCTGTCCAAAATGCTCCTCCGTGAGACCTCCGCTCCAAGGAGTGTGTCTTTGCATAAGAGATTGCGGTTCTCTCCTGCTGCTGCTGAGGCACGGCGACGAGTCTTGCATCGGGATCTGGGACAGGTTGGAGACGGGCTCAAACCCTATCTTCTGAGGAAGGAGGCCATTGAGGTGGTCCCTCCTCACGAAAAAGAGTGCGGGTTCTACAGCCGCTACTTCATAGTTCCAAAGAAGGATGCAGGGCTGAGGCCCGTTTTAGATCTCTGAATTTTGAACCGCTCAGTTATGGAACTCAGTCATTTCGAGCAGCTGGGGAGTGGAGCTCGCGCTGTCAGTCATTGAGGGGGCTGATAGCGTTGCTGTCCCAAATGCATGCGAGCTTGCGGTTCTCTCCTGCTGCTGCTGAGGCACGGTGGCGTTTAAGATTGCGAGTTTTGAACCAGGTGGTGGCGCAGTAATAGAATTCTCGCCTCCATGTGGGAGACCCGGGTGGTCCCTCCTCACGAAAAAGAGTGCGGGTTCTACAGCCGCTACTTCATAGTTCCAAAGAAGGATGGAGGGCTGAGGCCCGTTTTAGATCTCTGAATTTTGAACCGCTCAGTAATGGAACTGAAGTTTAGAATGCTTGCTATAAGCAGGTCGTATCACAAATCAGGTCAGAGGACTGGTTTGTCACGATAGATCTAAAAGATGCATATTTTCATGTGTCAATCCATCCTTCTCAAAGGAAGTTCCTGAGGTTTGCTTTCGGGGGGAAAGCATACCAGTATTGGGTACTTCCCTTCGGCCTGGCACTCTGGCCCCGTACGATTACGAAGTGTATGGATGTAGCACTGACTCCACTGCGATTCCAGGGCTTCCGCATACTGAATTATATCGATGACTGGTTAATTTTGGCCCAGTCGGTGAGCGGGGTGGGCAGACATCGAGATGTCGTCCTAGCTCATATGAAACGTCTGGGGTTGAGACTGAAGAGTGCTCTTTCTCCAGTTCAGAGAATCACTTATCTTGACATAGTGTGGGATTCGATCACGATGCAGGCTCATCTGACACCTGCTTGAGTAGACTCGATCCTCACTGCAGTCGCAAGAGTGAAAGAAGGCCGGTCACTGACTGTCAAGCAGTTTCATAGGCTGCTAGGCCTTATGGCAGCTGCGTCCAACATCATACCGATTGGCCTGGTGTACATGAGACCCTTACAGTGGTGGCTCATTAACAAAGGCATATCCCTGAGGGGAAATTCTTTTCACACGATCAAAGTTTCACGGAAGCTGTTTGTGCTTTAGACATGTGGAGGAAACCTGCGTTCCTGAATCAGGGCACAGCCTTAGGAGTCCCCAGTCGCCGCCTAGCGCTTGCGACGGATGCGTCCTTAACTGGCTGGGGAGCGGTCATGAGAGGCTGCTCAGCACAAGGTCTGTGGGAGGAGCGCCACCTTACCTGGCACATCAATTGTCTAAAGATGCTGGCTATGTTCCAGGCACTCAAATTCTTTCTCATAGATTTGAGAGGCAAACATGTGTTGGTGCGCACCAACAACACATCGGTTGTCTGTTACATAAACCACCAGGGAGGTCTGCGGTCGCGCCCCTTGCACAATCTGGCACACTAGATCCTTGTGTGGGCCCGGGACAGATCCCTCTCACTGAGAGCCATCTACATTCCCGGGCATCTACATGTAGGAGCAGACATCCTGTCAAGACAGGTGAGGTGGTGGAGCAGATTTGGAGAGTTTTCTACAGAGCAGAGGTGGACCTCTTCGCCACGAAAGAGAATGCGCAATGTCCAGCTCCACTGGGAATGGATGCCATGGTACAGAGTTACAGTTGCTCTGCACCCAGGAGTTCTGGAGAGAGTGCGCCAGGACATGGTCAGCCTACTGCTAGTAGCACCGTTCTGGCCGGGCCGAGTATGGTTCTCGGACCTAGTGTCCCTTCTAGATGGCCCTCCATGGGAGATACCGATCAGGATGTTAAGACCATCCTCCAGTCCAGAGCTCCATCTACAAGGAAACTATATGCCCTGGAGTGGAAGCTTTTTCACTTCCTGGTGTAGAGAACACCAACAAGATCCAGTCAACTGCCCAGTCGGTACAGTTCTAGAGTTTCTCTACTGGGGTCACCCACTTCACCTTGAAGGTTTACGTGGCGGCTATATCGGCTTACCGCGCTTCTCCCGGTGGATATATGGTCAGTAAAGAACCCCTGGTTATACGTTTCCATCGCGGTGCACTAAGGTTGAGGCTACTGCTAGCGTTGTGTTCTCTGAGGAGAGTAGGTGACCATCAGGCCCTCTCAGTGGTCCCTACACATCTTGACTTTGCGCTTGGTATGGCCAAAGCCTTCCTGTACCCGCGAGCGGGTTACAGTTCTAAGGTACCTACGGTCACACCACAGGTAGTACTAAAAGCCTTAAACCCTCCTCCCTTCAGGGAGCTTGGCCAGCAGAAGCTAATCTGTTTGGGTCCAGTGCGAGCATACGTCCACAGAGCTGCCCTTTGGAGAAAGTCTGAGCAGTTGCTTGTATGCTTTGGTCCACCCAAGAAGGGGTGCCCAGCGACTAAACAGACTTTGAGCAGATGGATAGTGGATGCCATTAATACATCTTACGAGTCCTCTGGTCTCCCGCCGAGGCTAGGAGTTAGAGCCCACTCAACTTGCGGTGTGGCGGCCTCCAAGGCCCTGCTATCGGGGGTCTCCATGGCTGACATATGTGACGTTGCGGGGTGGTCCACCCCTCACACTTTCGTCCGCTTTTTTGGACTGGACTTGCGAGCCACTCCTGGCTCTTCTGTTCTCGTGCCCTAGCTGTGCACCACACACAGTAGGCAGGGTATTGGAAAGTCTGGAGGTGTGGGCATCTCGTTCCCAAAGCGTCTCGTATACAACCTCTGGAAGTAGCAATCATGTCCACCGTGAAAGATTCAAATCAGGTTTAATTTTTTTTGCGCTTTAGCCTCTATAGGAACCATTTTGATAGAAAAGGATGACGAATATGGAAAAAATTAAAAAACAACAACTGGAAAGCAAGTACTTGCTTTTTTACAGTGTGCAGTATAGCGAGGAATATAGTTGGATGTTGAGCAGTTTATCATTTTTGATTATAGTTAATTTACTTTGAACAAGAGCTTGGTGAGATAAGATCAATTTACAAAGTCACACATCATTTAAGACTGGAACAATATGTTTCTATCACTGTCCCACCATTCTCTTTTAATCTATTTCTGTCCCTCTCACTTTATACTCATACTGTGAGTCTCATCCAGATATATTTAAGGCTTCAGTTTTCTGCACGAGGGAACGTACTCTTTGTCAAAGCCCAGTAGTTTCATGTTTCCAAAAATTTCATTTCCGAAGCCAGGCCTGTTGTCCCACCCCACCCCCTTTAGCGGCATCACAGTGGACGTGGAAGCTGGATATAATCTGCAATGATCATAATGGCTTTATGTAATATCTAGAGCAGGCACAGGTACATAAACACAGACCAGCGCAGAGAAAAGAGGACGAGTCAGTCCGCAAACACAAATGGTCCAAACAAAAATCACAAATACCCGGAAGTGGTATGAACAGTGAAAGCAGACAAATACAAAGCAAAATCATACTTTTATACATCAGATTTGTCTGGATCTGCCTGGTTTGTGATGAGGAATGTTCTGGGATAAAACAATTTAAAGTTACTGTTTAAAGTATTTCACCCTTTCACAAATTACAGCCTTAAGGTGTGAAATCAGAGCTGAAAATATTAAATTCATAAAGTTATGGCATTAATCTTACATGCACTGCATTTTATCTTTATGTAAATTTGTTATCTTTGTATCTTGATTTAACTTCTTTAAATCAAGATACATTTATTTCATTTCAATTAACGTATGACATTTGTTTTAAAAACAAAATGAATCGAGTTTGCACCCGCAATATTTTGGTTTTCCCATTAAATTGTTACATTGAATATGTTATAGAAATAATATAGCATGCACTTAAAAAAAAGAATGTTATACGTAGTATGTTTCACTTTCCATTATAAATACATAACCATCCTGAAATCAACACATTCACATTTACCTAGGCAAAATTAAGATATGAAATTGTTTTCTGAGAAACCGAACAAAATTAAGAGAGTATGTATTTAAAATAAAAAGAAATATCTACCTATATATATGCATTCCCTCTTTAAAGCAAGTTTATTTTTCTGGCCCGCTTTTGTTCATTATCATCCCAAATTCCCAATTTTGACTCATGCCTTGATGGTTTAAAACATAGTTTTCTTGTGATTTGCACAAATGACCTTAATAACACATGAGTTTGGCTACCTATAAAAGTCATTCTAAATTATATGAAAAGACAATAACAAACCTTGCACTGAACACCAGAAACTGCACATAGACTTCCAGTGTAATAAGTTACATTATAAGTATACCGCAGAAGCTCTTCGTAGAGCTTAGGTTGTTTTACACCTGGAACATTTCTTAGGTTCTCTCCATCTCACCACACTGAGCAATAAACACCGCCATAGACATTCAGAGTGAGCTGTAATCATAATCTAATTTTATGACAGTTTCTACACGTCGCTTGTTGACTTTTACTGGAAAAAATTGGCAACCACAAAAGGATCTCTAAACATTGACTTTTAAGGGAAGAGATGTTCTCGGTGTCAGCAAATGTTTGAGGGAGTCAGGAAAATATATTTATTTGATGATCTGTGAGTTGAAAGACAAAAAAAAAGAGACGGAGAAGAAGATTGACAGAGAGTAAAGGAGAGAATGGTGTCTCTCTCTCTGTGTCCCAGCACTTCTAATGGTTATTGCTAATAAATCTTGAGCGTGAAGGAGAGAGGTGTCAAGTTGCGCAAACAGAACGGCCAAGTGTGTGTGTGTGTCAACCCACTGACCTCGCCCTCTGGTAAAGAGCAAGCAATTATGACCTGCCTGTGATATGAACACACAGCTGATAACACACACCGATCATATAGCCAATAGTCAGTCAAAAGAGTCAGCACATTTTCTATGTCAAACAATTTTTTTGTTTCATTTTAAAAAGTTCTTGAATCTATTATGCCTTGCTGATTGTGAAAATATTATTATTATTTATTATTCAGATAATAATTATTGTTTAAGGTAATGCATTTTTACTACAGTGACTTAACAAATCTTTATAGTAGGTATGAATTATTTTATTGTAGTAAACAGATTATTTATAAAATAAATAAATAAATACATGAATGTGAAAAATACATGAATAGCTAATGTTAAAATACTGTAGTATTGTACATATTACATAAACACTCTTAGACACTGTTCTAATGTCTAAATAAATTAACACTAAAAAGTTCAACTTAATTTATTTAAAATGCTAGTGAAGTGAATTTAAGTATAAAAATTAAAGCTGCAAGCAGTGATGAAAGACAACACCTCCCGTGTCTTCAGGAAGACAGGGAACAGTGAGCAAAATGTATTTAGAAGCAAATATAGAAATAATATGTAAAAGTAATTTATATGTGCTAAACTTCCTGCTGCCAGCTGGTGGCACTATGTCTATTACTGAATATCGTTTGGTAGATGTCTTCAGACCAGTACTTTTATCAAACATATCAAGTTTGGTAAAGATTGAACATGGCATTCCTGAGTTAGAGAAAAGCACAACATATCCTGTTGTCAACAGGTGGCGCTATGATTAAATTTTGGCCTTTAGATGCCTTCAGGCCAGGACTCTTGCTAAATATCTGAAGTTTGGTGCAGATTGGACATTGCAAGTTGAAGATAGTGTAAACAAGGCATTTCCTGTTGCCAGCTGATGGTGCTATGATTAAAATAGAATATTGGCGTATTCAGATGTGTTCAGGCCAGGACTCTTATTGTGTCAAGCCATATTGGACATTTTATGGCTGAGATACAACAACTTCTATTTCCATGGCAACACATCGAAATTTGTGATGCCACCACAGACACGCCCTCATCCCAAAGGCCTTTAGATTACACTGACAAAATAAAAAGTTGATGTCATCAAATCTCTTGGAGTAGTTTGTTACAGAGTAAAACATGTCACTTCCTGTTGCCAACAGGCGGTGCTATGACTATAGCTGAGTATGGGCATAATAAATCTCTGGGAGGTGTTTGTTAAAATACGACGCCTGAAAATGGTTTGCTGAGAATATTAAAAATAACTTAACTTGACTTCCTGTTGGTTTATAGATTTTGTTTTAAGAGACTTTTTTGCAAGTTTTGTTGTGTTAAAGGTGTGTACTGATTTTCATACACGTACGTGAAACACAGCTCGAGGCGCAAACTTTTGAAAGTGTATAGGTGGCACTGTCGAGCCGTTTTGCCACACCCACTTCTCAAACCCATATCAGATGTACATTTTCGCCAGTTCTGATGCGTGTGTAAAGTTTCATGACTTTTAGAGTACGATTAGGCCCTTAAAAAACGTGATTCATTTCGGAGAAGAATAATAATAAATTAGCTGCAAGCAAGCAGCGATGACAGGCTGTCACCCGGTGGCATCAGTAGAACGGTGCCCAGCGGACACATGCATTTATAGAAACCCTCTGGCAGTTTGGATTTAAGAGACACACACACAACTAGGGCTGAAACGATTCCTAGAAAAACTCGATTTACAGAAAATGATCAAAAAGCCTCTGTTAATTAATTTTAAAGTTAATTTCACATTTTTTCGCAATGATTTTTGGATTACTGTTACAATGCACGTACTGTATGCTTAGGTCACCCACGAGGCGGAAGGAGGCGGTGGTGTTTTGATTTGAAGGCGCGGACGCGGACTAGTGCGGGCTACGTAATGGAAGGGAGTAATAACAACGCGATGAGCAAAGACACCAAATTAACACATGTCCCACTCAGAGACCGGAGGAGGACTGTTACCCGAGATTAGGTAAAGGGAAGGGATAACCAACACGGTCATGACGGATATGGAGGGAAAATCGACGGCGAGAGCGTCAAAGTGGCCTGAATTCATTAATTTTAAATGTAAGCTGGCGGAGAGAGATGGCGCGCCATGGACAGCAAGAGTGTCGAGGAGATTTGAATTAAGGTTAACTTTATGGTAATTAATTGATTATTTTAAGAGACCTGCCCTATTTTCTCTTGCATATTTAATGTTGCTCTTTAATTAAGCAAAGACGTTTTATCCCATTACTCAATTAATTGATGACATTTTCAGTTGAATACTCGATTACTAAAATATTCGATAGCTACAGCACTACACACAACGATATATTAGGGCTGGACGATTTTACGATTTTTTTGCCCTCATAGTTCACTGACAAATCTTGTACAGTAAATAATCTATGATTATTTATTAAACATCAATGTTGAACAACTGAAATTAAAGCACACATTGCCTAAAACTAACAGTCACTTTGTTCGTATAAAAAAGAAATTACAAAATCAATTATTTTCAATGTTTTTCTTATTAAAAGTAGAAAATAAGCAGTATGTCTTCTAAATAAAATAACTCTTGTATATCCTGTAAATATATATTTCAAACAGTGAATTTCTTGCATCTTCTGTAAACAAATATTTTAATGTGTAATTTATCAATGTAAACAACAGATTGCTGTAATGAAAATAGAACTCTCCTAAACACGGTTGCATGAGGTTATCTTCGTGATCTTGTCATGTTACTATATGAACATGAATTTACTCAGAGTACTGACTAAGAAACACAGGCATGTTAAACTTTTCAGGTTATGTCTTGTACAGTACATGTCTGGCAGCGCAGGAAAAATGTGATCGCGACGGCACAGTGTATGTACTGTGGAGAGTTTTAACGAGGTGTTTAAACACGCTTCGCTCCACTGTAGCCAAGGGAGTCATATCTTTGCGATGTACAGAAACTGGAACCGCCTGGCATGACATGAATTAGCGTTTGCTGTGAAGAGAATTTCACGCGCGAGTGAAGCGAGTAAACTTAAAATGTTCAAGCGTCCAACTACGCGTGAATAGCATGATTTAGTTGCGCAAGTTGCGTCTGGTGTGAACGCAGGGCAACGTAACGGAGCGGGTCACGTGACTCCACACGCGGTAGTGTTTTTAAAGGGAAAGTAATTGAAATAATCGACCTGGAAATATTTGATCGATTACAGGTTCTGAATGTCGATTTCGATTACTTTTCGATTAATTGCCCAGCACTACGATATATATAAAACTTTGGTAACACTTTCAATAAGCTTTCAGTTATGAACATTAACTATATTATTTTAATACAAAAACTAATGATATTATTCATGTTAGTCACTCTCTATAGTTTTTAACATTAGGCAAGTTAACTAAACAATATTTATATAGCATTTGTGAATCTTGGTTAATATTATGTACACGACTTTTACATTATTATTTAACATGCATAGTTGATGTACATCAGTAACTGTACCATGAACTAACAAAAAGAGTTATTTACCAAAACAAACAGTAAAAATATGTTGTTCATACTTTGTAATTTGTGAGTTAGCTGTTAAAATTATTTTATTTAACTGTACTAGTTAACACTAACAAAAATGACAAATTATTTATTCATATTAATTAAAGTTAGTAAGTTTAAAATGTATTAATACATTATTTAATGTAAGTTTTGTAATATTAGTTTATGTACTCTGAATGAATAATAATCTTAATGTTAGTTAGTTATTTTTAGTTGTGTTTGTTAATGCATTAACTAATGTTAACCAGAGACTTTTTTAAATTGTTTCCAAAACTTTTATGATCTCCAACTATTTTTAAAAGTTATTATTATATTATCTATAAGCATTTGAGAAATAATTATATAAAACTATTTTACCATTAAAAAAAAAACATTTTTTTTTTCTGTACACACAGTGAGCACACTCCCGCTTTCAATAGTATTTGTCAATATTTAACCGCAAAGAAGATTAATTCTGCGTGTCTCTGTGTTAATGTATGGTGCAGATGCGTGGCTTTGTTTACTAGCACACTGACCTGCTATCAGTGATATAAACGTCTTGCGTCTCACTAAAAACAGTACACTCAAAAAAATTGCTGGTTGATCTAACTTAATAAAATTACGACACCTATTTCCATTCATTTGAACTGATTTACTTGAAATTAAAGTAAGTTAATTGAACTGATGACTAAAACTCATTCTAATTTAATGAGATCAAACCAATTTCATTTGACATGTTCTGTGAAAGTTCCCTGAACATAATTCACTTAACTGATTTGTTTGTTGTTGTTTTTCTTTTTTGGTTACCTTTTTTTTAATCGTATGGGAACAAAACAGACATCATAACACTTGATCACATGCTAACCTGCAGCATACATATAGTGATCAAGTAAAAATAGCCTCATCACTGGCATTAGCACATTAGCACACAGTTCATGTAGCCATAGCTTAACAACTAAGTCTACACTTAGGCTACGTTAATAACATCTCTAAATCTATCATCATATCATGTACACACAGAACTGTAAAGTTATTCATGGCAAACCGTCAAAATAAAAGTTCGGTTTGGACACGGCAGCAGAAATATATTATTATTGTTCAGTAGAATACACGTTATAGGCTACTACAAAAATGATTAAAACAGTATTTCTTCAGTGTTTTAAACGGAAATATAAGATCCTAGAATTCTAAACACAAATGTAAGCTTCTGTGTGAACGAGACATTTCGAGACTCCGGTAAAGAAAATACGCTTGTCAATCCCAAATACAGGATCGAGAACCATATTCTGCTGCTGTGTAAATGCAGCGTCTAGCTATTTGTCTGTCTGTCTTTCTAATTCGAAATGTTTCTCACTTTCCTTTTACCTTTTGATTTACTCTGTTTTACCCTGTTTTACATCAGGTGTTATTCGAAGGTTAAACATGTTAAACTGACCGCTTTATTGGTGTAACACTATTGTCGATGTCAACATGTTGATGTGCTTAAAGCATCCATTTGCACGTGCACCCTGACTCTCTCTCACACACACACACACACACAAACCAGGTCTGGTTTTGCTTGAACAGAAACTCTAATGTAAACAGAGCTCACAGCCATCTGCCTAATGTCAGTGTGGCCAGCAGGCTCGGCCTCACACACACACACACACACACACACACACACACACACACACTACGCTAAAGCATTGCCTCTCACCTGTCCCTTTTCTTTCTCATTCAGTATTCTGTGTGCAGGAGCAAAACCATTGTTTGTTAGATCTATTGTTTTATGTCATGGAGAGCAGCACACAGTACAACATTGGCTCTGCTATTACTTCAGATAAATCCTCTGCAGTTTTCAGAATAGCACAGACATAAACTGTCCAGTCAGCTATGAGAGGCTATTAGATTAATATGGCTGCTAAAAAAAGCTGCCTGTTTGTAAAGTGGCAGTGAGAAATTATTTTATAGTTGATAGCTTGATTTGGGCATTGATTTAGTCAATGAGACTTAATGACTGATTGCTTTTACACCATTATTATATCTTCATTTAGACCGCATTCACATTCCTAAAATGCAGAGTTAAGGACTGAACAACTCCACTGAGTGTTGTAAGACTAGGTGATGCATTGACTATTTAAAATGTATTTAATACCAGTTTGTTCATGAAAACTTTTAAGTTAATTAATTTTAATTTATTTTCTTATTTTTAGGTTTGCTCCTGTTTCAAATAATTATCTTAATTTGGTTTTATTACACTGGATTAACGTTCAAGTTTGGGGATTAAATAAAATCATCAAATTGATCAAAAGTGACAGTTAAGCATTTATATTGTCTTTCCATTAATTTCAGATAATAAATATAGATCAGAAACCTTATAGATTAAAAAAACACAAATCACTATATTTAAATAATATTTACATCGGAGGAATAAATGACATTTTTATAATATATTCAAATAGAATATATGTATCATATTTAAACAAATAAATGCAGCCTATGTAGGTAAATATAAGAGGCTTTTTTAAATGCACAGATCTGAATATTTCTGAACATGCCTTAATTTTTAGCCACCGGTATTAGATCTTATCTTTAGTAGACTTTTTTTCTTGCTGCATTTAAAATTTTAATCTTATTTATATATTTTTTTACCTTTTTACATTCAAATTTAAACTTTTGGCGTTTAAGTCAAAACAAAACAAAAAAAATCTACATAATTTAGTAATACTTTTTTCAAATACAATATTGTTACATGGCTGAAAAGGTAACAATAATTATATTTTATTATATTTAGCAGTCGTGGCCTAATGGATAGGGAATTGGACTTGTAACCCAAAGGTTGTGAGTTCGAGTCCCAGGTCTGGCAGGGATTGTGGGTGGGGTTAGTGAGTTATCAGCTCTCTCCACCTCCAATACCATGACTGAGGTGAGACCCTTGAGCAAGGCACCGTTCCCCCAACTGCTCACCTGTAAGTCGCTTTGGATAAAAGCGTCTGCTAAATAAATAAATGTAAAATGTAAATATTTCCCGGCACTTTATGCAATAAAATATCTGAGCTGGATGAATTCTGCAATCTTTTTACCTACTGTTTCGGTTATATTTTTTCAATCAATTATTGTAATGAGCTTCACATAGCCACAAATGGCTTCTTAACAGCCAAAAAATGTCTACTCTGGTAGTTATTTAGCATGTATTTTAAGAGAAATAATCCAACAAGTGTTTGATAGTGATTGTGCAGTGTTTCAGCCGAGCTTAACGGTGTGAACTGAGTGACCTGGAGTAACCCCCATCACTCTCCCATCACCCCTCCTCTCATTCACCCAAAGGAAGTTACAGTGTTGGCTCTGCTTCAGGCTCCATTTTTAGCTCCGTTCTGGCTCCCCTATTGTAAACTTCTCTACAGGAAGTAGCCTCTCCGGGTCAGAGGTTGGCTTTTTTTCCCATGCTGCAGTCAAGTAAAGCTCTAGAGCACGACAGATGTCCCGGGATTCCAGAGCACTGAGCTAAAGCCGGTTTTGTTGAAAGGTTCAGCTGATCACTAGAGAGATATTGAATGAGTCTGTTTTTCTTTTTTTCAGCTGAGTGCAAACGTGCTGATCTTCCTGTGCACCAACATCATTGGGATCTGCACCCACTACCCAGCAGAGGTCTCTCAGAGACAAGCCTTTCAGGAGACGCGAGGCTACATCCAGGCCCGACTGCACCTGCAAAGAGAAAACCAGCAGCAGGTCAGTTCAGAGGTCGTTGACCGCCGCTGCCACAGTTTACACTACTGGTGATTTTATTTTTGGAGAAATTAGTGCTTTTATTCAGCAAACGTATGTTAAATTGATCAAAAGTGGCAGTAAATACATTTCTAATCTTACAAAAGATGCAAAAAATGAGTTGTGCAAAAATCCAATAAACTCTGAATGTTTATTAATTCAGTATAGGGGTCTCACAATACACTGTATTGATGATCAAAACGGAAAATGTAATGCTGTATACTGGCATGACGATTCAAAAACAATCAAACCCCTCATAAACGAGGCATTTGTGGCATCCAGTGGGGACATAATTACTGATTAAAAAGACTTAGTACTGTCTTTTTACGCCTCGCGTTGCATCAAACCTCGTAAACATCATCACGTCCCCATTCTTGATTGGAGAAATGGCAAACAACAAGCACTACCCTTCACTGCTAGTCAGCAGCATATACTTTACATATACACTCCAAAGAGACAGAAAAACTTACATTTACATTATATGACCCCCCCCCCTAAAGCTACAAAGTTATTGATTTACTCTTTTGTTCTTTAAATTGCAGACATCACAGCAGCTGGGTTATTAGCTTATTTGGCTGCTATTACTTTAAGAGCTGAATCTGACACACGTGCTTGTAGTTGTATTCAAGTTTTAATATAAAATGATACAGTCGCGTGTGCTGCTGTATTTGTGCGTGTGATTGAAAAGCATGTGCTACAGGCACAATGTTGCAGCAATTTTGTCCCTTAATAATGCACACACAGCACCCTATATCGACAAAAAAACACACAATTGTTGACATTTTTGCAGATTTTTTAAAAAGGAAAAACTGAAATATGACGTGGTCCTAAGTATTCAGACCCTTTGCTGTGACACTCATATATTTAACAACATATGTGCTGTCCATATGTGAACTGATCTTCAGTTCAACTGCATATATATATATGCCATAAAGCAAAAATATATGTTTTATGGCAGAGTGGCCCGACGATCAAGTCTCTCCTCAGTCCAAGACACATGAAAGCCTGCATGGAGTTTGGGGGGTTCCTTCTTTGGTTCTCCGCCCAATGTATCCGTTAAGCTACCATTTCTTGTCGCCGTCTAACAACTATTGTCTTACCGCTCCCACTTCCGCCCGGGGGGCTCGCAGGGGCCAGGCTGGGCTCCGAGCATCAGTCAACCGTTGCATCCTAGGGGTAAAACTCCTACGGCCCGGGGTCCGCCGGGCTACCTGCTTGTGTCCCAGACAGTCCGCCAAACAAGCTCGTATTTATAAATCGCCGGGGAAGTGAGAACTAGTGAAATTGTTTTCAGGTGTTCCTTGTTAACTCATTAGGCCATGTGTATTTATAGCCCTCATGTTTCCCTTGTCTCTTGTTGAGCTTTGATCAGTGTAACCCCGCTGTTTATGAGCTCTGTTATGGTTTCTGGTCAAGTTCAAGTCATCATTTTTCAGTTTGTTTGACACTTTTTTAAATAAACTGATCTTCAGTTCAACTGTCCTTCAGTGGACTCAGCGTTACGCTTCCAAACTCTTTGGCAAAAAAAAAGAAAACACAAAATAAACAATGTTAAAGATAAACTACTAACGCTTCACAATAATGTGCTATTGTATAGTATAGTAACATTAGTTAACAAAATAACAATGAAAACTACATCTACATTTCTTAATCTTTGTTAATGTTACTTTTATCATGTACAAAAACATTCAAATCAAAATTGGTATCTGATAATATTATTTAACCTGAGGTAACACTGTATAGTTTTTATTGAAATATTTTACAATAAAGTGTAATTTGTTAACATTAGTAAATGTTTTAATAAATAAATGCAGAAATATTGTTCATTCTTAGTTCATGTTAACTAATGTTGTTAACTAATGAGCCGTAATGTAATGCGCTACCCTTTTAATTTGAACAAATTTTAATAATGATTAATAGATATATATATACTGTAACACGTTTATTGCGCTTTGTTAGTTTAGGATATTTACTAACATTTTAATATCTATAGATATTGAAATGATGTTATCATTAATTCTTGTAGCCATGATAAACGTAGTTAACATCTGATATTGTGACAGGCATAGCAAAATTAATTATCATGAACGTTTTGTGATTCCCAATCAATTAAATTGCATAAAATCCAACTTTTGACACATTTAGAGAACTCTACTGAATTTCAGAAAACCTTGCCTCATGAGATTACATGAAATTCTATAAAAATTTCATCCCATTCTATGAAAATGAAATGACGACCGTGCAGATTTTCAACACTTTGTCAGCTGAATATTTTTAAGGTTCAGTTCATTTTGTTAAATGCCATTATATTCTATGTATCTACATGTAATAGAGATCTAATAAAATAAACACTGTTGTCAGTGGGCAAGCCGACAAAATCTATGCACTGGGATGCTGACGTTTAACAAAGCACGACTACATAAAGACAGGATGCTTGATCTTTCAATGAGAGGAATTGCACGGTAATCTTTCTTTCTCTCTCTCTCACACACATTCCCTTTCTTCTCTCGGCTCTACAATTTTCAGGAACGCCTGTTGCTGTCTGTTTTGCCAAGACATGTCGCCATGGAAATGAAGGCTGACATCAACGCTAAAAAAGAAGACATGATGTTTCACAAGATCTACATCCAGAAGCACGACAATGTCAGGTGAGTGTTAGACCATGAAAAGCAAATATTATTGATTTTACTGTAATTTCCCACCCTCACAGCCTTAATTACATAAGCACAAAAGACGAGTTTCATTTTATTAATATTTATGACCTACTCTTAATTGACTAGTTATTATTTTATTTAGAAAGTAAATAGTCCGTTTTTGACAACTTCGTATGGAATAATAATTTGTCTCAATAATCTTTCTCTTTTTTGGAAGCATATATGTGCATAAGTATGGTGTCAGCAATAGCCCAAATACACTGCTCAACAAGATAAAGGGAACACTAAAGGTCTGGATTTGTAGTCACACTCAAAATGTAAAAAAACACACTCCAGGCTGATCCAACTTTAATGTAATGTCCTTAAAACAAGTCAAAGTGAGGCTCAGTAGTGTGTGTGGCCTCCACGTACCTGTATGACCTCCCTACAACACCTGGGCATGCTCCTGATGAGGTGAAGGATGGTCTCCTGAGGGATCTCTTCCCAGACCTGGACTAAAGTTGTTGCCCTCCTACGGACTCCTCCGCGTCTCCTGATGTACTGACCTCTCTCCTGGTAGCGCCTCCATGTTCTGGACACTACGCTGACAGACACAGCAAACCGTCTTGCCACAGCTCGCATTGATGTGCCATCCTTGATGAGCTGCACTACCTGATCCACTTGTGTGGGTTGTAGACTCCGTCTCGGGCTACCACTAGAGTGAAAGCACCGCCAGCATTCAACAGTGACCAAAACATCAGCCAGAAAGCATAGGAACTGAGAAGTGGTCTGTGGTCTTGCTAATTGCATGTAATTTCCACCTGTTGTATGTTCCATAGATTTCAAAGACGTGTGATTGACTTGGAGTCACATTGTGTCGTTTAAGTGTTCCCTTTATTTTTTTTGAGCAGTGTACATTGAATGGGTCAAAATGAAAGATTTTACGGCAAAAATCATTATGATTTTAAGTAAAGATAATGTTCCGTGAAGATATTTTGTAAATATTTCGGGAACTTCATTTTATGATCAGTATTATGCATTGCTAAGGACTATTAAGTGTCCCTTATACCTGTGCACGTCCATAGTAACTAGATGTGTATCTAGGATGTAACCACAGTGTACAGTAAGTACACATCGCTACATTACAGCTGTAATATTTCTGTAACTTCACACATGTAACAACCCTCAGAATGGTGTGTGTAAGTACAAATGTGTAACAG